>JARHVA010002524.1:2117500-2322500 GCA_037957365.1 Torreya grandis
GGGGGATATAGATAGGGAGGTCGAGGCCATAGATATGGATAAGCCTTGAGCACTCTCTATAAAAGCTAGATATCTATTCTATATGGGGTGGAGGATCAATATAATCTTGCTATCGGGTGGGGGTCCATAAAATATAGACCATGGGGGTCATATCTAATATATATCTATATGGGGTGCCCTTCCCCCACTACCAATGTCAAGGGAATAATAGAGTGGGAGGTTGACTGTTCGGCCTGCAACCTACATATCTATCTATCTATCTATATGAGAAACAACTTCCATCAAGGGAAGAAATCACCCCAACATCTGATAGGGAAAGGCCTTATATATACTCTATATATCCTCTCTCCCCACCAACTACTAGCTAGCCCAGGGATCCCATAAATATAAATGGATACCAATAAGTGAATACCTTAACAAGCAATATTAATGTTACATTATTCCTGGCCTGCATCTCCTCCATTGAGATGAATGAAAGAAGTATACATGTGGCTTCAAATAAGGAACCATTATTTTAAAATATTTCAACACCAAACTACCTATGGTAAACTTGATACATCATAATGGTAATCCAACATATATTTATGATGGCAATGCATTTCCCATGTATCAATGTTTGCCAATAAGTTCTGGAGCATAACATAAATAATAGTGCCTTCTTCTGATGATATTAATCCTTGATGACCTAATGATGTCTAAAATAGTGCAAATGAAGGCTGAGCAAATGCTATAATAACCCACACAAATAGAACAAGGGACAATGGAAAGTTGGAAACCACTCAATGTGAAAGTTGGATTGTTTATGTAGACAAAGATGAACCAACTAATTTCTCATGGTGATATTAATAATTATAATGCAATAACCATGCTTTATTCATGCTCAGCCATCATGGAAGTTGTCACATATTCAATGCAAAAACATGCATGATGTGAGTTTTAATGAATGACACATAATAAGTAGGAAAATAGATAAAGGAAGACCCACAATTTGTACCATTACCCATTCAATGTGAAAACTTCCTAACCATTATGGTCCTTGTTATCAATACCAAGCTTTCGATCTTTAATCCATGCATAAAGAATAATATAGAAATATCTTTTTATTTTCAATATAATATTTTTAGGTTCCATTTAATTATTGTTGGGAATTGAGGTGTCTCAAACTTGACAATTCAAGACACTAATTCACAAGTTATTATTCATAAATCACTACTCATGAGTCACTATTCATAGTCGCTGTTCACATTCACTATTCATGTGATGAGGTGGTAGTGGCGAGTTGGCAATTATTATGTAGGTTATGCAAGTGATGATGTGGATTGTGGATGAGTTGACATGTCCCATGGAGGAATCTACATGAGATAAAGTTGATGTGAATGGAGTGGGGCATCCCACTCCACTAAATGGATAAGTTTGGTATTTTTATTGATTCACATGATTTAATATTATGAAAAATGACAAGGATAGATATGGGGTGCATTTCTTAGTTGGTATTATGATCTTAAGTGGGGGATAAATCAAAAATGTGAGTGGAGCACCAGTTTTGGAAGCATGTGAAATTGGAGGATGATTTGTCAAAGTGGAGGATCCAATTTTGACCTATGCACAAGACAAAAAAGCATGCCACTATACATCAATAGTAATCCCGTTAAGGGTGGCACATTTTTGCCTTATTCATGAAGTTTCTCCCTCATTCCTTTCTCCTTTGCATTTTGTAAATTCTATAAGACCTCTCTCTTTTGTAGAGAGTGTAAGATAGAAGCCAAATATTTGTAAGCTTTGTATGCAAGTAATTTTGAGAATTGGAGGAGAGCCAAACATAAAATTAACACATGCGAAGACAAATACATAAAGAATTATTTCAACACAAATATATTTTGCATTATTCTCATTAATTTCACTCTATGAAAAACTAGTTGGGTAATTACAATTATATAAGAGTATTATTCCTATAACTTATTCACTATTTTCTCTCACCTGAATCAATCTAATTAAGCAAAATACTATTTATATATATTTTTATAACCATTAATAATATATCATAACATATATATTCTAACTAATATCCCAATATTATTATATATAATAATATTTTAATTAACCAATTACTAATTACTAACCTATTACTATTTACCTCTCGGTAAATATCAACCTGTTATTATTTAACTCTCGGTAAATACCCAAGTTCACTAATGTAAAAGCTAGATTTCCTAACATTCCCCTCCATCATTTTTACATGGTGCAAAAACATTCATACTCTTATTTGTAGTATGCTCACCTCTTGTAGCATGCCCTATTTGGCTCATGACCTTGATAAAGAGAGCCTCACTCCTCTTATGGTTTTAGAGGTTTACCACAAACCTTAACATGAATAGGAACACCATCTACCTCCAAAAATTGGCATGAATAGAACTATATGCCACTGCATACTCTAAGGTCTACATACTATTGACACAATCTTGCTGCACATGACCACTATTATGTGAAGGAACACATCCCACATTTACATTACATGACTGTAATGAATGTGTCACTAAGGGTCACTCCATAAAGAAGTAAGGCATTCATAGGATATCTACAATAGCTGCTCTCCTAACTATTTCCAAAACACTGTTCACGTCCTGTGGTTTTCTGGATCTCTACCACAAACCCTTTCAAGATCCATGAATTGATTTACATTGGTATTTTTTGTCTTTTCACTATGTTCTCATATCAGTGAATTCTATTTGGAATTTGAACACACATTATATTACTTAAACAGGCATATTCTTCTATTCTTATTTTGAAAAACACACAACAACAATGAAAAACACACCATACTATATATGTCACCAAAACATTGGTGTGGCCCCATCATTGGCAACTGATGAGAGGTCACTAAAAGACATCCTTCCTCTTTGTATCCTTTAGCCTCCAATATGTGATACTACTTAGCAAATTTGTCTTTGAGATGCTCTGATGGTTTTAACAGGTTCTCTATTGGTTGCTTCCATAGAAATTGTAACCCCTTCATTTTTTGGGAATCACGTACAAGTGAAAATGCATCCTTATACTTTTGGACATTTTTTGACATTTGACAATATTAAAAAAATGACTAAAAAGACATAAAATAAAAATTCTAAATAATGACTTGACGAATTTTAAAATTTTTGACACTAAAAAAGGGCTTGACACAACCTATTAACATGAACCCAAATAACATGACTATAAACTATTACAACTTTTTGACATTTTTGACAAATTTTTAATTTTGACGATAACGACTCAAACTACTCGACTCATGTTAATTTTTGACACAATGACATAATACATTAAATTTGATATATGACCAAAAACACTATTATTTATGACACATAATCTTAAAATGACTCCTAATAATCCTTGACTCATAAAAATGACTCTGACTTAATTTAAATTTTTAATAACATAACACTAATAAATATAACAAATCATAAAGGACGTGAATTGACCACTAGAATAACTAAACTTATAACTACAAGATATTTGATAATTTATGAATGACATAAAACAAAATATACATAAAACTCATACCAAACTTTAATACTAAAATGGTAAACCTAAACACAAACCATGAGAGCAAGACAATGAGATGCGTTGATTTTTTGAATCTTTTTCTTCACTATTATTGTGAACTAAGTTCACACTTGCCAACTACCAAGGAAGCTCAATGTGAGCAGTGGTCTGGGATCTAAATAGAAATATGAATATTGATAAGGATTTTTGAGCTTATTGTGGAAGACTATGCATAGATCGCATAGAGAAGAATCCAATGCAGAACTGTGTATTTGCATGTTGAATGCAACTGCATATCTATGCCAAATGCAAACAAATTATCTCAACAAATATGTGATTTGGTTTTTTATTTTGGATTGAAGATATTTGATTTCATGAGATGTGTGAATCATGCAAAATAAAATCTTTCCTATTTAGGATGTTGAAGACCAAATATACAGACGCATTGGTGTGTTACTCTCCATAACTTGATAGCTTTCAGAGGAGACTGATGGCTATCTTACAATCTAATAATGAAGACTGATAACACTATGTCAAATCTATGAAATGAGAAATTTGATCTCCTCAAATCCAATAGATACATAGCCATATCTTAGTTTTTAGATGAGCCTCAAATTGATGATAGTAGTGGCATGAAAATCAATGAAGATGATCAATGATAGATCTACACAAATTTGTATATAAATGACTGAGTTTAGTTTCTCCTTCACTAGTCTTGAATGAAGATGGAAGCTGACACCAAATGGACTTGAAGTGCTCTCATCAATGGGGCAACTATATATTATAAATTCCCCTCACACTACTCAAAATATCACCATTCTATGATACCATTGTTGAGAATTGGAGGAGAGCTGAACACAAAAATAACACATGTGAAGTTGAATACACAAGGAATTATTTCAATACAAATATATTCTGCATTATTCTCATTAATTTCACCCTATGAAAAAATAGTAAGGTAATTACAACTATATAAGAATATTATTCTTATAACTTCTTCATTATTTTATCTCACCCAAATCCCTCTAATTAAGCAAACTACTATTTAGATATATTATTATAACCATTAATAATATATCACAACAACATATATATTCTAGCCAATATCATAATATTGTTATATATAACAATATTCTAATTAACCAATTACTAATTACTAACCTATTACTATTTACCTCTTGGTAAATATTAACCTGTTATTATTTAATTCTCGGTAAATACCTAAATTCACTAATGTAAAAGATATATTTCATAACAAGTAAGTTTGTAAGAGAGTTATGCAAGGCACTGATGATCTGAGCTAGTTATTCTCTTCATTGTATACTGGTGATGTTCCTATGAAGGCTTGCTCTGCAAGCATGTTGTAGCTGTTATTTGATTGTTGGTAATATATTAAGCTATATTGGAGTGTGGATTTTTTATCTTGAAAGGGTTTTCCCCAAGTAATCATGTGTTTGAACTAGGAATTTGACTCGAGAGAGGGGTTAGATTAAGTGTTAGTTCAAAATGAAAATAACACACTAACAAACAAGACATATTTAGGCCTAGACAGGTAGGGGATCTTAGCAAGGAAAAACCATTGTCAAAACATAACTATAATGTAAGAAACAAAATTTCTCACCTTCCTTGAATGCTCCAAATGATATCCTTGTTGGCTTGCTCGACTTGTACTTGAAAGGTCTTTGGCAATGGAGCTTAAGCTATCCTCCACCTCCTCTTAGTATCATTTGGCTTATGGATTTGGCTTGTGAAGCTTCTCTCAACAATTGGGCATAATAACACTATATCAAATGACTTTTAGATCATTTGGACATTATAAGTTTAAACCACGATAGCTTAAAATTATGGGTGTGAGGCCTTGTATTTATAGATTTTTGCAAATGATCAGAATAAACCTGGACCATCCATCTCAAGATAAAGATGTGTGGCTAAGAATCCATTCAATTTTGGAGGCTAAAATGAATAAATATCCTCATAAATATTTGGGATAGAGAGGCATTAAGTAGGCATGGGAGGGCTTAATTAGATATTTATTATAATTAAGGCTTGTGGATGCCTTCCCAAAAAATGATGTCATTTGATGATGCAAAAACTCATAATCAATTTCCAAAAATAATATTTAATAAGTTCCATTGAATTCTTAATTAGGTTCATGATTCAAATTAATTATATTTAAACATGATTTATCAATTTTGGTGCAAATCTTGGCAATTGGTGCTCAAATTAATCAAATTGGTCAAAATATCATATTATTGGCTCAAAATTTGATTGGATTAAAATTGTAAGGAAATGTTAGATGTGTTGGATTTGTTATCCCATTTAAGATGTTTCCAACATAAAATAACAAGAGTATGTGTCTCATGCAATAAATTTGGTATACAAGAGCAATCTAGAGCACCCAAGTGTTAAAATGTCATTTTGACTCAAAATGATCTGATCAAAGTTAGCTATCTCATAAAATGCATGGATCCATTTAGGGATAAATTGGCCAAAATTGGTACTTGTAAATGACAAATTCAAACCATTTAATGCATGTTAGTATTTTTAGGTCAAATTGTGCATTTTGATATAAATTGGTCAAAAGCCTGGTTGAAGGTTATTGGTGGCTAGTTTTAGGTGTCTAAAATTTGCCCTTGTTTAGGAAGGTGTTGCAAACCATACACAAAAAAATTTATTCTCAAATAATGATTTAAGGCTTGTATGCCAAAAATAAGATGATGATTAAAGAATAAAGCTCCAAATGGTGCTTTAAAAATCTATGATGATGCCTCGTCGAGGGAGTGGCCATCACATATGTGGATGGATGATCCCTCGAAAAGAAGCAAGAAGAAAGGTAGAATCTACCCATGGTTAAGATTAATTCAAACAAGAAAATGCTTGCATGAATTGATTTAAAGAGGATATTGATTTGCCCAAAGGTGGTTATAATCAGGAATAGAAGTCAAAATAATGATTTGCCCATAGGTGGTTATAATCATTAAGATGAACTGGATTGGATAAAGATGATGTTTCATATGGTTATGACCTATTTAAGGATGATTATCAAGAATAAATCAAGGATATAACTTGGAATATAGATTAAAGATGAGCAGGTGTAAACATAGATATGATGGTCTAATGACTAAAAAAGCCACAAACAACTAGGCATATGAGGATGCTCAAAGTGATGAAAGGGGTAGATATAAGAATAAATATTGATCAATAAAAATGATATAGTTGTACCTAAAAATTAGGAGATGCTCATCCTAATTAGAAATGATACAAACATAATGGTCAATGGGTTGATTTGATCAGGATGGATGGAAGGATTTTACCAAGGTACCAAGGAGAAACTTCTGTGGCTCCATTACTTGTAAGACTCCATGTAGCCAATTTTTTCTGTAGCACATGATGGTGGGCTTCATGATAAAACACCCTGAGGACTTGGCTGAAATATGCATAAGGACTAACTCCCGATCCAATAAATAATTGAAAATAATGCATTAATGATAAAAACCATGATGACTATGTTGACGTATGAATATTGATTGACTCAAGAATAATGCATAAGGAATCATCCAAATGAACACATAAACCGAGTCAAGGCCACAGTGCTAAAAGCAAACAAATAGGCAAGCAAACAAATAAACACATAGAAAACACACAAACAAACAAACAAACAACTTGAAATAAATAAAAAAATAGAAATCTTGAAAACAAAAGTAAAAGAAAGCATCCTAAAAATGACCATGCCCCAGTAGGGAGAATTGAGTATAATTGACTAAGCTTAGACAGGACAAACATTTTTAGATTTTGAAATGTTATGACTATTTTTAAAATTTTGAGCATCTTAACCTGATTAAGAACTATGAGACATTAAACGATCCATACTCACAAAATGGTGAGAGCATGGAAAACTTGAGAGGATGCTTATAAAATGGTGAGAGCATGACGGTAAAGAGGGAATGAGATGACTTCAACATGAATCAAACATGACCCACATATTCCTAAAATGGCCCTAGGTTCTAGTAGTTCCACCTTACAAAGAAGGAATTTGACTAGTGTAGTAGCCAATTCAAACAAAATAGGCACAGTTTGTATGATGACCAATACATCATAGGAGATGGATAATTGTTATACTCAAGGCACAATAAACAAATTTTTCCCTTAGTTTGCCTACAGGTGGTTATAACTAGGAAGTAATAGCATAGATCAATGATATTAATTTGCCCATAGGCAGTTATAATTAGTAGCAAGATCAGTGAACATTGATTTTACCCTATAGGTAGATATAATAAAGCTCACATAAACAAACATGATGATAGGAGGGATAAGAAACAAAGGATGCAATTGCTGAAACTTCTATTTTACTACTCTAAAATACTACTTGATTCTAATAGAGTAATAATACCTGAGAGCTTGGTTGAGAGGTGATGACAAGTTCACTCCTAATAAGGTGGTTGATAATGCTCAATAACACTAATAATGTTGATTGACCTATAAAAGAAATCTCTTAAATTCCTGATCTCTTGATAATTATTACATATGGATTTAACCTTCTAGGCCTCTCTCTCTTATAGGCACAAGTAAGAGGTGGAAGTGAAGGTGTAACTAGGCCATCTAAATATAATTTGTGCATGAAAAAGATATCAACACAAATTAGACAAGGTTATATTTAGAAAAAAAACATTGGTGGTTTTCATGTTGTTTGTTAAGAGGTTGATTTTAACTGTCAATGGTCAGGGGTTCCCAGTGCTGACTATCGATGGCCACCCTGACTGTCGACAATCAGGGTCCACAAGAAAAGGGTTCTAAAGGTCAAGTTCACTTAGCTTAGTGAAACTAAGTGAAAATTGGTTGGTTTAGTACCGAAAGGTATAGGTTGGTCCCAAGGGGGTCTTAGGTAGGTATAGGGCTATTTTTGACATTCAAAATTGTAGGTGTGTAGATTTATGATGTCTACATTTTTCCCTTTTTTATTATGTAGCTTTTGTGAACGAGCTACAAAATAAAAATGGAGTATGGGTCAAGGGTCTAGTAACCTTGAGAATGGGAGGAGGTGTTCCCCCTTAAACCAAGGTTTGGTGAGGTCAAGCTAAAGTGAGTACAGGTTTGAGAAGTGGCAGATGGTGAGTCATGAGGTGGTGATATAAAGTCAAGCATTTGAGATGCAAACTTACACATAAAATATGATAAAAGGTTGTGATAGTCAAGATCGTGCATAGATTAGGTTACTAATGTTGATAAAAATAAGGGTCGATGCTAAGAAGGACAAGTGATGAGTGAACTGTGTGACTATCGATAGGGATGGCAGTTGGGAACACTCACAAATATAAGTCTCCTAAGCGATTTCTATGATTTTGATGGGTATCCAAGGTAGGAAGTGCTCTCAAAGAAAACACAAATGGGTCAAGTGTCATGGGTATCTGAGGTAAGAAGTGCTTCCAAAAAGACACAAGTGGTTTTGGTATGTATAAGGTGGCACAAAATGCAAAAGGGGTCAACATGGCAATGTTATCGCTATGGTCAAAGGACCAAGTAATAAGTGTCACTAAATTTCATGTCAGATGGGCTAACATAGACCAATGATGAGGTGACAAGGTGGTCGAGTTGGTGGGAGAAAGGCCTATCTAAAGTAGGCAAGGTCCTAGTGTAGTTATATTAAGATTTGGTAGGTTGGAGGTAAAAAGTGGAATTGGGGGTTTAAAGGGTTTCTTGACCATCAATGGTTAGGGTTTGAAGAAGGTGACCATCAACGATCACCCTGACCATCGATGATCAGGGGAAACCTTAAAAATCTAGGGGGTAAAATTGAAAACCAAAAGTCATTTTGTCATTGTTACTATTTCACTATGTTTGATCGAGCTCTGGTGATTTTAGCATTTTGTGAAGAAGGTATTTATTGAGGTAGGTGTTTCTCATTAGGTAAAGACATGTGGGTGATTACATGGGTCCAGGATGTAGGGAGCATGAGGATGTGGCTAAGTACCTGCTCATGGGCTCAGACCATAGAGGAGGTCACAAAATGAGGTAGGGGGTGCATTAAAATTGCTAGATTAGGTTTGTTTGGTGAGGTAGGTATAGAAATTGTTGTTTTGGCCTATATACCATAGATAGGGTTTTTGGGAAAATTGATAGGGTAGGTGGGTGATTTGGGTAGAACGTTAGTTGGTTAGAGTGCTTGAGCTAGTGTTTAGCTTATTTGTTAACTATTTGGGGCTCTAGGGGTTTTGGGCATTCTGGATATGGAATGCCCATAGGTGACCATCGATGGTTGGATAGGCTAGGTTAGCTTGTTTAGGGTTTTTAGGCTAGGTGCTTAGCTTATTTAGGGTTAATGTTTAATGATTAGGGTTAGGGTAAGTGATTAGGTTTAGATTAAGGATAATAGGTTAAGAAGTGAATCCATGTTATCAGGGGGTAATTTAGGTAGGGTGAGATAGGTGGGTAAGAATGATAGAGGAATATGTCAAATATAAAAAAGGTAGGGTAGATAGGCCTAGTAATAATAACCAAGCTCAATGTTTGGTTTTATGTAGGCTAGGGAGCAAATCCAGATACATGACCATATACCACACATCTTCTCTACACTTTCTGAGGGGATGACTATAGAGGATTTGGAATATATGGAGGAGGTAGGGCTAAGAGTGATGAGGCACAACCAACATGTGCCTATAGATGCATCTATGATTGTAGCACTCAATGAGAGATGGGATCCTAATATTAATACCTTCTTGCTACTAATCAGGGAGATGACTATTTTCCTAGAGGATGTAAATATGATCACTCAACTCCTACTACATGGTGAGGTGATTTACCAGATAGAGCTAGAGGAGCGAGATGAGTATGTTAAGTATTTGTATTAAGATGATAATGACTAGGTTCAGTGGCATTCTAGAGGGTTTAGCTACATAATATTATATGAGAGGGCCCCCAAGGAAATGATACTAATGATGATGTTGATGATCATAGTTATTTGCTTTAGGCTCTTGGATTCTAGCAGTAGGAGATTTCCTTATGTATTGCTAGGTATTTTGGTGGAGTTTTTGCTTTGGAGGACAATGTTTGGCTAGGTCCTAATTTTTTTAGTCTAGATTTATAGGGAGCTATGGGAATTTAGACACCATAAGAGGTATGATATCAACATGGTCATGGTTATGTGTTGTTGGGCTTACAATCACATCCAAGTTCTGAGACTGATGGGATTGTCATGGTCAAGGTACACAAAGCTAGAGTTTCCTATTGGTTTTATCAGATGGTGAGATGTCTATTCTGTGTCAAGGGTAGGAGGTGGAGCACTTGATGTTGATTGGTTTTGAGGTACCCTAAGTGTATTGGTAGCTAGGGACATCACTTAGAGACCATACCTATAGTTTTTGATTTGGCCAAGATAAAGGAGCTAAACCCTCACTATGCAAAGTTATAGGTGGATAGTGGGCCATCGAGAGGGTGAGGTTGAGTTGATTTAATTAAATTAGGTGTGGTGGTACTTTGGCTTGTTATAGGGTGTACCAGGTCCACATCCATGATATAGGAGGTAGGATTTAGTTGTTGATGCCTCAACCTACTCTAACAATTCTAGATGGTGGTTTTGAGGAGCTTCCTACTAGGGGCCTTGTAGATGATGTAGGGTACATAGATGGTTATATGGTTTGGTATCAACCGATCTATGTAGTGATAAATATGGGTAGAGATGATAGAGGGCTAGGGATTATGGCTATAGATCCATCTAGTTAGGATGGATAGGTATGGGTAGCATTGGCTATGGCCCAAGCTCAGATATAGGTGTTACAAGGATAGGTGGCCACACTATAGGGTCATATCACCATATTGTAAGGTCATCTTGCCACTATTATAGGTGAGAGAGACCAGGCACATGCATCTCTAGGTATAGTTACATAAGAGAGGGACTGACTGAGATAGAGTGTTAGAGCAGGTGTAATAATAGGAGGGCCACTAGGGACAATGCCACAAGCATGATACCTAGCCACTATAGAGGAGCTTAGATACTATGAGGTGGTGGTGCTATACTAGTTACCCCAAGCTATGAGATATGTAGAGTATAGAGGTAGTTTGGCCGATGGTCCCTTGATAGCTACTCCAAGTTAGAGGGATGGTATAATGGGTCATGTAGGGGTCCTAGGGGGACCACTACTAGGTATAAGTGTAGGCATTTATGGGGCTAGTGGTAGTGGTGCATGCACATATGGGCCTAGTGGTAGTGGTGTAGGCCCGTGATTATGGTCAGATGCATCATTATGATGTACTATTTTGATATTAGGTTACGCATCAATGTATGTATATTTTTTTGAGAGACCTGATACATTATTACATGTATTATTTTTTGATGATTCGATGTATGGTTTTTAATGTTATATATGATGGATGCTTATGGTTTATGTGGTGCTCATGTTTATGATTATGGTTATGGCTTATGGTTCCTAACTTGTGGTGTATGATGTTAGTGTTCCAGTTAGTAGCTAAGGCATGTTATGTTATAAAGATAGTTATGATGTTGTGATTTTGTTCATGGATATGATAGGATGTCTTAATGATGGCTGCATGGTATACTATAATATAATGGTTTTATTTATGGTCATATGGATGGAATGGTAAATGGTATATGCTATGATGTCTTTCTCATTGATTTGGTTTATGCCTATATTGGTGTAATGATATGCTTATAGGCTCATATGATGTGATAATTGTAAAGGGATAGGTTAATGTTTATAATATGTTGTGATATGTTTACATTGTGTTTTGCACATAAAGAGATAGATGGTGTTGCTTGTTAACACAATTGATAATGTTCATGCTTTTGATGTGATGTTTGATGATCACGATCAGAGAGGTAGAATGCAAATATGGTTAAAGATGAAAATACATGAAGAAAGTAGGTAAAAAAATAGATGTTTAGGAAAATGATAAGAATCATGAGAGGTATATCCACATGAATTGATAAAAGATAAGAAAAGGAACATGATGCCTTTTCATCGGTAAGGACTGAATCAAAACCCAAAGTTGGATTGGCTTAGTGAAGAGAAGCCTTTTAGATGCTTCACATTAGCATGCTTAGGTTGATAAACATGTATCTTGATCACATTGTGTCAAGTAAGCTCAAAATCCCATACACATGATGTATGGAGGGAGAATGGGTGAAACTAGAACCGTTAGTGAGACTAGTATGCCTTTTCTATAGGATTATAAAGAGCTAGTATAAACAAGTCTATGTTTATATATAAAGTGTAGACTGATCGATGCAGGAAGTCTCTTGAAGAGAGCTAATTATAGCATTATAAGATTATTTCATTTATGAGAGCTGATTACATCTTTTAAAATTATTTTGTTTTTGCTTGGGGGGTTTTTGCTATTTTGCTTTTATTTTAGGGTTGGGGAAGTTGATCAATGCAGGAAGCTTCCAAAAAATTGCTAGCTTTGACAAATGCTTTACTCAACCATCCTTCAAGGGAGTGGTCTAAGTTTATGTGCATAGTTAAAATGCTTTTGATAACTATCCTTCAAGGGAGTAATCCACCTTAAGTTTAGTAATTTTAGATGATTTTTAAATCACTATCCTTTAAGGGAGTAGTTTGTGAATGCTAAGAATGACCCATAGGCTATTTATGAATTTTGATATTATTTTTGCTTGACATAGACTTGATTATACATGCTCAAGGGAGTATCTTAATGAAGGCAAAAATAGGTTGACATGGAGGTCTAGTCGATGAAAAAGGGGTATAAGTGACAATGACCATAGGAACTAATCTCAAAGAGATGGGAAGTACTATGAGAATCATTCCATGGATAGAGTCGTGGTACTCACAGTTTAAGATTAGGCTATAATTGTGATGGATAATCACATGATTCAGTTTTAGTTGGTTGCCCCTAAAAAGAGGTAAATGAATGTAGTTTCTAAAGATGAGCTTTAGTTAGACAAATGATGATTGTGATCCCTATTTAATAATAAAAGAGATGTAAATGCAAAGCATTGAAAGGCTCAAGTTCTAGTTTGCCCTCAAGAAAGGACAAACAATAAGCCCCTGATCCATACTTATGGGTTATGAAGGGTTCAAGCCAATTGATAGCAAATTTTCCCCTTTTGATTTTCTCCATATTAGTTACATGTTGATTTTCCTTGAGAAAAAGATCTCTAATATTGAATTATTAGACTTTCAAGTGTTTTTAATAGGCATGTTTGATTCATTCTTGATAGACACAGAGATGGGAAAGGGCATCCAAATGATGATTGTCAAGTATCTCAAGTTGAGCTAAACATTCCTGATGATAGTCATTTTTAAAATAAGATCATGCAAAGATATGTGAAGATAAGGTATTTGGACTTCAAGAGGCAATATAGCCTCAAATCCAAACATGAGAGAAAAATGTGTAGCACCTGTAAGGGTTTAGATGCTAGTATGATATGCCCATAAGGCAAAAGGGATGTGTAAGTGCTAATCCTGACATGAGGCATTAACCATTTTGGTAAGCATGTTGTTAAAGGTTTTGTTAGAGGCTTCGACTTGTCCATTTTCTTGTGGGCGATAAGGTGATGAAAAACTAAGTTTAATACAAAATAAATCACAAAGACCTTAGACTTATTTGTTTTTGAAGGATTTTCCATTGTTAGTGATGATCTTATGGGGAACACCAAAATAATAGATGATATGGTGGGTGATAAATTTGACAATCTTTTCAGCTTTGGTCGAGATAAGAGGAATAGTTTCCACCCATTTGGTAAAATATTTAGTCATGGTAATGATAGAATGATGTCATTATAAAGATTGGGGGTTGATTTCACAAATAAGGTCTAGAACCCATTGTGAAAAGGGTGAAAAGTCTACAAAAACATGAAGACTATTGCTAGGTGTGTGATGTAAATTAGCATGTTGTTAACACTTGACACACTTTTTCACATAATCATGACAATCTTGGTTAAGGGTGGGCCAATAATAACCTAGGTAGAGGATGCACTTAACCATAACAAGTCCATTAAAATGGCCCCCATATTACCCTCATGTGTCTCCTTGATAACATGAGATGCTTCTGGACCATGAAGGCAATGGAATAGGAGGCCATCAAAACCATGTTTGTAAAGAATTCCTCCTATAATGGTGTAACAAGATGTGATTTGAATAAATTCCTAATGGGAATTCCTAGAGAGGCTAGAGGGAACTATGCTAAGGTGAAGGTAGTCAAAGGTTTACTGCTACTAAAGGTCAGGCAAAATCTCTTCCACACTAAAGATGATTGGAGTGTCTGATTTGGTGTAGGAAGGTTTAGTCAAGTGATGGACAATGACTGATAGTTTGGAGTCTGAGGGTACTAATGGGATTTTAGAGGTAAGAGAAGCCATAGTATCGACAAACTTGTTGGTAGATCATGAGGTGGTTTGAATATGGTAGTGTTTAAATGATGTTAGGAGTTCTGTAACTAGTTATCTATACAGTTGTATCATTTCATTCTTACATTGGTAAATACCATTGACTTGGTTGACCATAAGTTAGAAGTCACCAAATATATTGATTTTTCTGACTCCTAAGGCTAAGGTATTTTGGAGACCTATTAATAGGGATTCATACTTGACCACATTATTGGTACATTCAAAGTCAAGTTTAAAAGATAAAGGAAGTGGTTCATCGACAAGGGGGATAAGGATGATACTAGCTCCCCCACCCCATGGACATTTAGAATCATAAAAAAAACATGGTTATGTGATTGGTAAAATCCACTTGAGATAGACTTGTGATTGACTCATCTAGAAATTAAAGAGGGGGAGGTTGGGTGTCTGTTAGGGTGCATCAGCCAATTGGTCAGCAATGACTTTCCCCTTGATTGATTTCTACTGGAAGAACTCAAGGTCAAACTCAACTAAAAGCATGAGCCTTTTAGCCATACACTAGTTTTGGTATGCTTTGAAGTGCATATACTTGAGTGGATCAGTATTAGTTATGACAAAATTTTTATGGTTAAGAAGGTAGTGGCAAAATTTGGTGGCCATAAAGACTAGAGCCAAGTAAAGTTTCTCGATATGTGTGTACCAAGTCTCATACTTGATAAATGTGTAGCTAATGTAATAGACAACTTGATCTTTGTGGTGTTCATCTTGATGGGTGAGCATTGCCCCTAGGGAAGGTCAATGACATAGATATAAAGGTAGAAAGGTTGGTCATCCTTAGGAGGTGTGAGGACAGGTGGGCATAGAAGGTACTCTTTGAGTGCATCAAAGGCCTTTTGACAATCAACATTCCACTTAAAAGAGATGTCCTTTTTCAAGAGGTGGTGGAAGAGTTAACAACAATAAAAGATTTGGTAGATAAAATGGTGAATGGATTAGAGCTTCCCCTACAAACTATAGAGTTTCTTAAGATTGGTTGAGGGGAGCATCTCAAGGATGGATTTGATTTTGGTCGGGTCAACCTTGATTCCTCAAAGGGAAATGATGAATCCTAGAAATTTGCCTGACAAGACCCAAAAAATACATTTTTTAGGATTGAGGTAGACATGATAATGGATAAGTTGCTTAAAGATAATCTTGAGAATGGTTAAGTGGTCTTTGCAAAGTTTGGACTTTTTGAGAAGGTCATCCACATAGTCTTTGATGATTGTATGGATAAGGTCATGGAAAATATAGGTCATGGCATGTTGGTAGGTTGCAACAAAATTATTAAGACTAAAGGGAATGACTCTTTAATAGAAAGTCCCCCATGGGGTGATAAAGGTAGTTTTGTGCTAATCTTTAGGGGAATCAAAATTTGATTATAACCCGATAATCTATTCATGAGTAACAACATCTCATGGCCTACTGTGAGATAAACAAGTTGGTCAATGCTAGGTAGAGGAAAGTCATCCTTTGGGTAGGTGAGGTTGAGGTCATGAAAGTATACACAGATATGTAGTCCCCCTATGGCTTTAGTGATAGGTATGATGTTCAAAACCCACTAAGGATAGTCAATAGGTTGAATGAAGTTGATAGAAACTAGGCATCAGAGCTCTTATTTGACAAGGAGAGATATGTGAGGATACATGTGGTGGAGTTTCTATTTGAAAGGATTGGCATCACTATTAGTCATAATGTTGTGGGTGGTAATGGCTGGGTCAATACTGGGCATGTTGGCATATGACCAGGTGAGTGCAATATTGTGGTTTTAGAGGAATGTAGATAAGTATTATAGTTCCTAAGGGGTGAGAGTTTGGCCTAGTTTGATAACATGGGGGTTGTTTGGAGTGCCTATGTCAATATATATGGTGGGTTCATTCAACATGGTTAAGGTCTTTAGAAGTAAGGATTTTTAGATAGAGGAATCAGGTGCACCAAGGTAGGTGAGAATGGAATCATCATCTTGGTACTAAATAGTGTGAATAGTAGGAGAGTCTTCTCCTACCAGTTCAAGATGGACTAGAGGGATGGATATGGGTACCCCTTTCTTTTGATAATTCATGAGACTGAGGGTAATCATGTTGATGAAAAAAATTAGGTGGGATGATGTCATCATCCTCACCCATAGGTAGAGGGGGTATTGGTGAGGAAGGGGTCTTTTTTTCAACAATGGTAGGGGTAGTTTGTTTGGATTTATTCTTATTGGGTAGAATGAATCCAAGTCCATGCTTCTCATGAGGCTTTTGAGTCTCAATCAAGGTCAACATGTGTGGACCATGCTCATATCATCCTAAACCAAATCCCTTCTAGGCACACCTGTGAAGGTATAGTTTGGTGAAGTCTGGGTTATTCAAATAAGAGGTGGAGGTGAATGGTTGAGGTGAAGAGGGAGTGGTGGAAAAATTAAGTGGTTTGTCAATTCCCCCATAGATAAAGTGGGTTTGATAGCTTGGAGGCCCCAAGGGGGTAATGGCTCCAATGTTGGGGTCATAATCTGGTTGGTGGTTGAGCCTTCCATATTCTTGGGGAGTTTGGAAGGCGTCAAGGGTGAGGATGTGTTATTATCCAAGGGTAAGGCATCTAAATGTGGGTTATAAAGGATCAATTATGGGTATATAGTTTGTGGGGATAGATGAATTGGTAGATACCTCAATGGAAGGCAAACTAATGGTTTTTACTTCTATGGGTAAGGGCTTGGTGGCATTTGTTTTTAGTGCTTTGGATGGAGGTAGGAGAACGTCATTAGGTTGATAGGTCATATTGCATGATAAAAAAGGGATAGGGTCAACTTGCATAGTAAAAACTTGACCTTCATGTTCAAACTTGACACAATAATGGAGGGTGGAAGGTACACAACCCATGGCCTAGATCCAAGGTCTCCCTAGTAAAACATTGTACTAGAATTCACCTTTAATCACATAAAAGAGTTCGAAGAGCATGCGAGGTCTTAGATAAATGTGAAGGATGCTGGATCCCAAGGTAGTGGTCATAGTGTGATTAAAGGATCTAAGGATAGATAAAGTTTTAGACATGACATTATCTGGTAGCTTGAGTTTCTCATAGGCATGGGAAGAGATGATGTTGATACTGGCTCCCCCATCGATCATAAACCATTTGATGTGGATTTGGTTGATGCGGGTTGCAATAAAAATAGGGGGATCTAGGTCCTTGGGATGGATAGAAGGTATCTCCAAGTCTTTGAAGGTAATAAGGGTGGAGAGTTGTAGAGCACCTATAAAGGCCTCTATAGATTGGGAGTCTCTTGGTCTAACCTCAATGGCTTGCATAGCCTCTATCATGGCCTAATGATGGTGGGGTGAGGTGGAAATGAGCTCATAGAGGCTCATCTTAGTTGGCATCTAGTGAAGTTGTTTAAGAATGACCATCCTGATGGATTCAGAGGGGTTATCCTCTGAGGTGCCTAAGATGGTAACTTTGGGCTTAGTTATGGATGTGGAGGTTTGGATATGGTTTGGTTTAGGGTGAGTTGGTGGGTATGTCCATGGAATAGACACTTTGGCCTTCCCTTTATCCTTTTTTTGTGATCATGTGACCATATTAAGGGTATGTATAGGGGGCAAGGTGTGATGGGGGGTTGGGTAGATTCTTCATCATGTTAAGGTGAGAGTGGGGGATTAGGAATGTGTTGGTGATTAGCTGTTGGGCATATTGGTGGAGGAATGGATGGAAGGCCATCTACTAAAAGATCATCCTCATCATAAAGTTGGTGGATAATGGAATAGAGAGCTTTACAATTTTTTGTGTCATGGCCAGGTGTCTTATAATAGGAGTAGATTTAACAGTCATTGTACCAGGCCAGCTTCAAACCAAGAGGGTCAAAAGGTTTGATAGGAGTTAATGTGAGGTAGGAGGTCTACCTTAATCTTTAAATAATGGTCATATAGGATTCTTTTAAAGGTAATAAATATTTAGGGATCGTAGTTTGGGTTAGTAAGATGGGCATGTTGGTGATAATAGGTTTGGTGAGAGATGGTTTGGGTAAGGTAGTACTTCTAGTTGATGGTTTTGGTTTGGGTATGTTGGTAGTTGGGGTGGCTGAGTTTGATGGTCTGACTATTGGTAATTTGGGAAGGATTGATGCATCAAATAATAAGTGGGTTGGTGTAATTAATGGTAGTGGGAAACATATGTTAAAATGGGGTTGATTTTTAAGAAAAGTGGAAGGATAAGGCCCTAAGATAGAGGGCAAGGTAGAGGGAGGTAGAGTCTTAGTCATACAAACCTTCAATGTTTTTATCCTCTTGATTAGTGTGGGTTGAGACTTGGGTATAGGATTGGGTGAAGTTAAGTCTCTTTTTAAGGATGGGTGAACCAAACTTTGAGTAGGGAAGGCACCAAGAGTTTTGAAAGGTTTGGTTGGTGATGTGGTGGCTATTTTAGTTGACTAAGAAGGTGAGGGGTTGGTAGAAGTTCAGACTGGTTTAAGAGGTGGTGTAGAGATGATGGATTGGTTGGTTAGAGGTGTGATAGAAAGTTAAAGTTTGTTGGTGTAGGGAATCCCTAATTATTACCAAAAATTAGTTTGATCCATGTCTAGTTTTGTAGCCATACCTAACTTTTGAATGAGTTTGGAAAAAGGTTTGTATACTGGTCTAGCCTCCAGGGTAGTGGGTATCAAGGAGATACCTATGGGTTGAGGAGGAGAGTCAATAACCTCATTCATTTTCTCAAGCAAGGGAGGTAAGTTTGGGTTGGGTGGCTGCTCCATGAGGGGTGTTTGTGAAAAAATTGCTACCCTGGGCACGATGTCCATAGTTGTGGTTTGGTCTATAGTTAGGGGAGATGATGGGATATGAATGGTTATTTTTTTGGGTTGACTATCCAAAGGGGTGCTTGATGAGTCCAAAGCTTCTATAAGAGAATATAATGAAAAAAGAACATCCTCAATTTGGGCCTCTGAAGGAGGGGAAAGTGACTTCGTCACCTCGATAGGTAAAGTGGGAGAGGAACAAGTAGGTTAGATGATAGACATATTGAGGAACATAATTATTGTATGGGCATCATGAGAATATTCAACTTGTTTGTCCTCAACCTTGACAGGGGTATGGTTGGGAAAAGGTTTCTTGAATATGTTAAGAGCTTGATTTTTAGGGGCATTGGGATTATCCAACATGAGTTCCCCCTTATTGATAAGACTCTAAATAACATTCTTAAAAGTATTACATCGATTGACATCATGTCTCATCATTGATGAAAAGCACATAAGTCATTCTCATTATACTAAGCAAGTGCTAGATGAGAAGAATCAAACTATTGGGGAGGTTTGATGGGTGAAAGTTGTAGAAGGTTAGCTTTTAGTAGCTTCTCTAAAACTGAAGTATAAGATTATCCAAGTGGAGTGATTTTTTTTTGGTTGCTTCAATTTGGGTTCCTCATATTTTTTTTGGAAGTAATGGGAGAATTTTGTTGATTGAAATTGGGTGGAGGGACGATTTTAACGATGATGACATTCATGGTTCCCCTGGTCTTGGTTTCAGTATTGGCTTGGTTGCCTAGTTTGCAGGAAGAGGTTTTATTGGTCTTGAAGGTAGAGTTCTTGTTTTGTAACTTCAATTTACCCTCATCTATGGCTCAGTTTTCCAAATTACACACCATGGTAAAAGCCTCATCAAAAGTTATGAAGCTTTGGACATGTAGTCTAGAAGATATATATTTGGTGCAAGCTTGAGCGAAAAGTTCTATGAGTTCAAGTTGAGGCAAGGAAAATGAAAGCTGATTAGTCAAGCTTTTCCAATGGGCAACAAAATTGGAAATGGATTCATAATAAAATTGCTTGATATAATAGAGGTCCATGATAGAAACCTTGGAAATGTTAATGAAAAAGTGATCTAAGAAGACCTATACTAGTTGGGTGAAAGAAAAGATAGAATTCTTGGTGAGGGTACTATACTAGTTGACTACTAGGCTGGATTAAGACATGGGGAAGGTTCAAAGGAGAAGGGCATAATCATAAGTAATTATGTAACATGCATGATTGAAAGCCCTAAGGTGTTGTTGGGGGTCCTCCATGCTTTGAAATTTGGTAAATTTTGGAAGCTCCCATTGAGGAGGGTAAGGTCTGATGGGGACAAAAGGATGAATAGATTCATTACAAATTTGATAATATCATAGGATGTTATTAGCCCCTAAAATGGATGACTCAAGGTTGGTCATCTTGTCCATGAGAATTTTCATTAGGTCAGTTTGGGGTGGTGTACCAAAAGGATTGTAAGGCTGATTTTGTGGTTGAGTTTGGACAACATATTGGTAATTGTTTGGCAATTGAGAGGCTACCACATATTATAATGTGGATTCTAGAGGTTGGGTAGGGTAGGTGGATTATGGTGGTTGGGTAGTGGGTACATACCCTTATGGGTTAAGGATGTATCCTAGATTAGGAGCAATGGGTTACTACTGAGGAGTCCTTGTGGATTGGGAATGGGTGGTAGTTGGGTTGGTGATAAGAGGTGAGGTAGTGACCTTTGTGCTAAAGGGTGGTGAAGTAGAAGGGATTGATACCCCTAATCTTGGTAAAGAGGAATTGACTGATGGGTTAGGATTGATAGAGGGGAGGTTGGTAGTGCTGACAGTGGGTGCTCTAACAACAAGTGGAACATGTTGGGTCAATGGTTGGGTTGTCCCCAAGGTAGATGAGTCATTATTAGGGGTGAAAGGTGTAAGGGTAATAGTTGGTTGGATAGCTTGGTTTTTAGCTGTGGTGTCAAAGGGGTTAATAGATGAAGATGCCTAAGTGGTCAAAGGTTGGGTGGTGCTCATGAAAACAAGGATACCCTTCATATTTTGGGATGGCATGCCATAAGGAGGATCTTGAGGTGAAGTTGAAATTGGGATATGGTGAGGGGAGGTGTTAAGATAGTGCTGCAGGGAAACTAGATTGTTGTCTAAAAAAGTGGTGAAATCCATGTCTCATTGGGGAAATACCCAAGGAAAATTTGGGCTTCCCAATGGATGAGGTGAATCTTCTACCTCAGATGTGTACTCTATAGAAGAGGAGGTAGAAGAGGTTGATTTAAGTGACGGGTTTTGTTTTACTAGGTCTCTTCACTATTGGTGAGTGAGAACCATACAAAAGGGGGGGGGGAACAAACTCACCACTCAAGCAAGAAGAAGATAAGAAAATGATCAAGGCAATCAAAACACACACTATGAAGTACGTTAAGCTTATAGGTTAGTTTTAATCTCACTTTTGACTTATGCCTTAGGTTATTAGAATGTGTGATAAAAATTGGCTTGTAGATCAGGTACTATAAAAGCAGTCTATGGTTGGTTTTAGGTTGTTTAGGTGCTCAAAATAATCTATATTAGAATCAATACATGGCTTGGTATTAGGGCCTACCCCCTCATTTCACAGTCCTATAAAAATAAGGGTGTTGGGTGCTTAGCCAATATATATTGATATCTAGAGTTTATACTCAACCAGAGAGCTGATTTGGTTCTGCCCTTGGTAATGACCTCTAATTAGGATTGTCAAGAATGGGTAAGGTGACCACTAGGTGATGAAATCCTAGTTGAGACTTGTCTCAAATTATTTTGATGTTTGATTGATGAAAGTGGTCTGGCTAGTGTGTGCAACAAAAGTGATGCTATGATAAAATTAATGTGCTTTAATTCAAAGTGAAGTAATGTTAAAATCAAGCAATGGATACAATTGATTTTAAACCTAAAATAAATTTTAGTTTCAATTATGAGCGTAGATAGAGAGAAGAGCATACGAATGCAAATAAAATGTGAGTAAAGACTCTGTGTCCCACCGGGCATACCAAAATGTTTCATGTAAAATTTTACTTAAGTTCTAAAGAAAGAGAGAAAATAAAATCAATAAAGTTATGGTTTAAAAACCTATTTGGTTGTGCATGTGCTGAGTCAAGAGATTATAAAGAGCTCCTCTTTGGCTTGGGAGGAAGACTTGCAAATAAGAAAGCACTAAAGCAAACTTATTTGTTAGATAGATAGTTGGGTCGATTTCTTAGTGATAGCTAGATCCAAGAAGTGAGATCTTCCTTAAGGGATATCAATCCACACATTTCAAATAATTGAATTGATAAAATTGGAAAGAAGGTGCTTACATCAATAATCAAAAGGTACTGAAATAAATACAAGAAAGCTTGCTTAAAAAATAGACTGGAAATGATCTAATTAGTGATAAATTGATTAATACTATTGTAGCATAGAATTGCACCTTTTTGGGAGATTTTTTCAGGCTCTCTCAATCCCAGTTACAATAGTGGAGCAACCTCAGGTTGTGGGTATCCTGTAGTGAGGTTGAACCTCTGGAGAAGGCCGACTTCCTCTTGGTAGATCACCTAAAATAATGTTTCTACTTAGAAAAGAGGTAGAGAGGGGGTATAGGGTAACTAAAAGAGATAAATGGGTGATAAACCAAATTTATTTACACTCACATAAGCATGAAATAAACAATAATTTAACATAAGATAATTCTTTCTCACACAACCTCACAAACTAGCTAATTTGCATAAGTGTTTCATAAACTAGGCTCACCAAACAATACATGAAGCAAAGAGGAATTTCAAAATTCACACCAAATGTCCATTAATGATGGAAAGATCTCAAGTTCATACCTACAACTAACTTGAAAACACCTAAAAATAGGCAAGAAAGAAGGACAATGGACATGGAAGAACACTTCTTCACAAGGCCATCATGCACAAGCTTGCTAAACACAATTTAGAGATAAGAAATAGGTAAAAATTGATCTTTATTGCTTCAAAAGGTCTTTCTTACAAATTTATACAGGGTTTATCCTTGTCAAATGAAAGTATCTTACAAAAATGGGGGAGAAATGAGAGATATAGGAGAAAAGGGGAAGAAAAAGAGAAGAGGCAAGCAAACAAAATTCAATAAATGAGATCCAACCACCCTCCATGGATTCTCACCCACATTTGGGTTAATTATAACTAATCCTTCTTCAACAAATTAAACTCCATTATCTCCAATAGCCTTCAACCCCTCTCATTGGTTGAGAAACACACTAGAAGACAAGAACTTGTTGAGGATGATGATGTCATGATCCAGTACAAATAAAAAGTCTTAAAAGACTTTAAAAATGTATTGAATTCTCCAATTTCTTGTTTAAAACTCTTTAAAACCTTAAAAAACTCAACTTGAACTTTTAGAAGATATTATGCAAAAGCTAGTTGACTTAGCACTTTATGCTTAACTGAAAATGGAGGTTATCTTCTAATTTCAACTTGACTTTGATTTTTGAGGTTATCTTTGCTTTTTAGGTTTATTTTCTCCTCCAACCTGAAATAAACTCCATGATGCCTTCAACTCACTTAGATTCCATTGATGGAAGTCACAAGATTGAGCCACCTTGAACCAACTGTCCTGAAAATTGCTCCCAAGGCCATTTGGCACCCTGAAGACCACTTCTAGACCTATAGAATACTTCCAGACATTCATGACATGTTTATGAGGATGAAAATGAAGATTTGGAAAACCTTTAATACCTAAAACAATGGTGAAAAACACCATTAACCCTTTAGCTCAACAAGACACCATATGAAATCTTAAGAAGAGATCCAAATGACATATAATGTTTTTTTAGGTCCCATTATACTTAATACATGGATTCAGACCATTTATTTCTTTGAAGACTTTCAAAAATATGAATTTTTGAGCCATTTTGGGCCTCTTAGGGACCAAAACATGCCAGATTATAATGTAAAATAGGTTTTTAGGAGATATAGGGAGTCCTCTACACATTTTAGGTGGTTTACAAGTCATTTTGGGGCATTTTATGGACCTATGAGTCTAGAAACTCAAAACTAGTCAAAAAGCTCCTTTACAAGCTCAAATAAGCTCAATTTTAAGATGATTGTTCATAAAATGAAGATACTCAATACACCACTTATTTCCATGAATATATGGTACATAGGCCCTTTCAATAGCCTTGAAAATATTGGGCTACCATGCGGAATGTGTGAAAAGATACACACGTAAAGATGATTACCTACAGGGTTTACAAGCATTTTGGGCATGCTTAAACTCTTAGAAATTGTTCATACAAATAAGGCCCTTAACCAAACTCAATACATAATTAAATTTAATTAGATATGGGTGCTCAAAACATACTATAATCACTTGTCCCAACTCTTCATGGTATGAAAGAAACAAACATCTAAAGATGGGCTAAAACTGGGTGTCTTAAGCCTAAAAAAGCTTAAATTTCTCCAAATGACCAATTTGACAATTCCAATGATCTAATTTTATTTTAAACATATTAATGACACATGAAACACCTCATTACACCTCTCCAAATGATCAAAACTCAACTTTGCCTTTTATGCCTTGAGGATGCCTGTGGGGTTTTGAGCTTACCGATGTGTTTGCATGGAGTTTTAAGTTTTAACACCATAAAAATATTTTTAAGAGGCTTAAAAAAATCTTACCATTATTTTCAAACACTTACATAAACTTTTAAAACTGAAACACACCTTAAAACTCCAAAAAATATGCTTGCATGAATAGTGACCATTGTGAGACATAGGAGGGACTATGACAAAAAAATGAGCACTTATACTTTTGATATGACATTTAAAATAATTTATATAGATATAATAGTTAATTAGGACAAAAAATACCAAATATAAAGTCATTTGGACATGTACTTTGTCCTGTAGACCCTTTTTACCACAATTTACTTTGAGCTGCCTACATGTTTCCTTCATGCCAGAACTTGTCTTTATTCAAAATTTTTCATTAAAAACCTGAATTTTATCACTATAATAGGAAAATATAGGTTTTAAAAATCATATTATACCATTATAAGACTTATCCAAGGCCTAAGCTACTTCTTGGCATCCAAAACTGACAAAACTTCATTTGGTCTCTAATGGCTACCTTCTTGATTGACAATGGATTGTGTCAAAATAGTGGGAAATTTCACTATTTATATGAAATTTATGATGTTATGTGATGATTTTTTATGTTATTTATACCATACATACCAAATTGTGTGCTTTGACTCAACCTATAGATGTCCCAACATGGCTAATTTCTCTAAGGCATGCTCTATTATTGACTGTGATTTGACATAGGGTTGACTGTAATAAAAAAATTAATAGTTAACATTATAAAAAATACTAAAAAATATGTTTAATTGGTATATTAGGTCATAGTTATCCTCTCTACCAAATTTATTGATTAGATCTTGCATACTTTGGCCTGTAGGCCCATTTTGGCAAAAACTAGTGACACATGTCTACTTGGTCAAAAATCACAACTGAGTTTTGTTAATCCTTGCTTTGGTTTTTGATATAACAGGATTATTTTTATTATAAATTATCATGGAGATTATCCTTGCATCATTACACTCTTAATTTCTTTGCCTTCAAGCTCCCATGCTTCCTTACGAACCCTGCTTGTATGTATCAACAAAATGTAGGTGTGTGTTTATGAGGCTTGAACTTGATCATAAACCTGATTAAGAGTAATTATTCATGGAATTTACCTCACCTCACTCATTATTCCATCTATATTTAACATTAATTCCAACCATGACCACTATGTTATCAATTACCAAGAGCTTGATAGATATGTTTGGGTTTCCCATGACTGTATTTCCTTGTTTCTAAGGTGTATGACTGACTTTTTTATTCTTGAAGATACATATTTATCTCTCATAATGATCCTATATAATAATTATTACCTTTATAACCTTCCCTTGAACATGTAACCTCTTTAGATACCACTGTGCTCTTATTCAACCTTCCAATCCAAAGGAAAGACTGGGTTCCTGAGGTTGTAGGCAGAGATTTGAGAGGAACTGACTATGTTAAGATCCTTGAGACTCCTTACTAGAATTATTGATATATTTAAAAATAGGAGAGTTGGAAAACCAATTCCATAATTGTTTTTCACATGGCGTTCTATTTGACCTCTTGAGAGCCACTTGAAAAAGATTCCATCCCCAAGGTGTATAAGCCTGAATACTCCAATGTGATGATTTATATGTAGGTGAACTTTGGGGGGTAAATGGTAATGGTTACCTAAAATTATGTTATAACTTCATCACACTCTTGTGTCATCATCAAATATTCTCAAGAGTCATGCCCTTTCTCAACTTCTTCTTATGCTTTCACTAGCTTTCATTAGGTGACCAATCTCAAGGGTCTCAAAGACCAAAACATGGTATAGGATTCAATAGATAAATATTTTGTCATGGATAGTCTAAGGATATATTATCACACCCAAAATAACCCCTTTCAACTTCAAAATCCCCTCGAAACACTTCTTTCCACACAACATACTCACCATGGCTTCTCTAGGCTCATAACCCCTTTTTTGGTCAAATTCTTTTTGGTTTAAACATTATATAATATATCCTACAAAATTGAGACTATTTATATCTATTATCCATATCATTACATGTGTTTTACAATTTTCATGACCTGATTCCACTCCAAGATCACATTCCATTAGGCTCCCCTCAATTAGGCCTAATTAGCCTTTAAGCACACCCCAAGTCTAGAAACCATACCAAATCAATCCAAAAAATCTTGAATCACTTATTAAACCTTTAAAAACATCATATTACAAAATTTTGGAAAATTTTGAGGGTTGAAACTATAAAAAACAACAAAACCCTAGTTTAGGGCTCCTCTCATGCTCAAACTGAGACCCTGTTTTGGATTTGGGGGGTTAAAATGAGTTATAGGCCTCACCTAGAACTATTTTCAGATTAATTGGATATTTATGAATGGGTAAGACCTGGAAATTTTTTAAATAATCATAAAAACATTACTAATCTCTCAAACAAAAAATAATAAAAAAGTGCAAGCTTACTGCCCTGTTTTTGCTTTGATGATGGTTATTGAGTTCTAGGGGTGAACTAAGGAAACTGAGAGATTTTTTTGTGGATAATCTATGACCAAAAATATCCTATAAATTTTAGGTCCTAAATCCCAAGGAAATTATTTCTATCACCCCTTTCTCTTCTGGCATTCTAGACCTCTTAGCTCTCTAGGCCTAGAAAACTAAAAAATGGATTTTTGGTCCTTTGCATGTATGAAAACTCTTGGGACAAGTTTGATTCACATTGGGAAAGATACCATGATGTCCCATGAATTTTTTTAGACCTTTAATTTCTATCTTGGGGTGTGAAGGTCATTTAACACTCAAATCCTGTAGAAGTCACTGAATGATCACAATGAATAAAAGTGAAACTTGGAGGCCCTCAAACAATAATATATTCTATTCACACACCTTGTTCCTTTTGCAAGGCTCTTCCCCTATGATATGAGTAAAATATGGTAACATTTATATGCATCAAACCTCCTTGAAATATTATTCCATGGCATCAACAAAAGTGCCTGAGACTAGTTTTTGAACCAAAGTCCCCTGAAACTCAAATTCTCAACTTTGAAGTGGTTCTCAAGGCTGCCAACTAGTCCAATGATTAAAAAAAGTTTGTCATGATATTATTAAATTCCAAAAACCTCAAGAAAGCTTCCAAATATTTCAAATATCCTTCATGCCCCTAGATACTCACTCAACCAAAACTCTGCTCATCTTCTCACACCATACCAAGACCTCCCAAAATACTGTATTGCATCATCAATTCAGCACCACAAAGGGACTATTCATGGGGGTAGAAGGTTATTGAAATGTCCAATGCATCTATGCAAAATTTTTGTATGTAGACCAATTTTGGCCAATAAGTACTAGTGCTAATAGGTCAGGGTATGCTTCCATAAATCTGAAAGGGGTCTGTGAATAGTTTGAAACACAAAAAACTATATTTGGTTGGGTGTAGGTGGGTAAAAATAGGTTGCTAGTTTTTGTACCACATGTGATCATCGGTGGTTGGGGTGATCATCGATGATTATGCCTAACTATGGGTGGTTGAGGTCTGACCATCGATAGTTGATTATGTATTTCTGGGTTTGATCAATAGTTAAATGACATGATTCCACATGTGATTCTTGGGAGTTGGGCAAGGGATAGGTTGATTGTGAGATGGAATAAAAGTATGTGAATATTGAAAAATAAGTACTTATCTTACTAGAAGTCAACTGGGTGGGTGGTTGATGCAGTTAGCCTATTGGTAGAATCTGTATTGATTTCAACAGAGTAATGGTACTTGAGAGCTTGGTTGAGAGGCAACAATAAGTTGGCTCCTAATAAGATGGCTGATATTGCTCAATAACATTGAGGATACTGATTGAACTATAAAAAAAAACTCTTGAATGCCTGAGCTCCTGATAATTATTGTAGATGGATTTAAACTCCCATGCCTCTCTCTCTCTTATAGGTACAAGCAAGAGGTGGAAGTGAAGGTGTAACTAAGCCATATAAATATAATTTTTCCATGTAAAGGCTCACAACACAAATTAGATAAGGTTATATTTATAAAATTAATGTGGGTGGTTTGCATGTTATTTGTAAAGAGATGGATTATGATCGTCAATGGTTAGGGGTTCTTAAGGCTGACTGTTGATGGTCACCCTGATCATTGATGGTCAGGGTCCATAAGAAAAGGGTCCTAAAGGTCAGGTTCACTCAACTTGGTGAAACTAAGTGCATATTAGTTGGTTTAGGCCCGATAGGTGTAGGTTGGTCCCAAGGGGGTCCTAAGTAGGTCTATGGGTATTTTCAACATTCAAAATTGTAGGTGTGTAGGTTTTTGGTATTTACAGTGACCATGGATGGTAAATAGGGATAAATGTTGGATGATAGGTTTGATTTGGCAATGTAATGGTGGATGATAATGGAATGGATGGTGGTGGGGAAACAAGTAAAGATAAGGATTTTTAGGCACACACAATGTTGTTGATTCTAAATTTGACATAACTTTAGATGTGGTGGGGTCGAAGACTCCTAAATATTCTCTTGATAAGACCACCAAATGTTTCTATTGTTTGGGCCTAAGAGTAGCTAGCATTTGATTAGGCTATATATTGGAAGCTATTTTGATTTTTTCTTTGATTATGTCTTCATCAAATACTAAATAACTTGTGTGCTTAGCTATTGGTGCTTTAAAGAGGTTTTCACCAATGAAGTTTTCTTGATTATTTCATAACGCCTTCAAGAAGGTTTAACTAAGGAACATTGAATTTTGACTTTGATTGTCTTCTATCACCTCTAAAAAAGTTTCACTAGAAGTTGCTGAGTTTGAACTTTAATTTTCCCTTAGTTCCTTTGAAAAGGTTTCACTAGGAAAGTGTTCTTCTGCATGAATTTGGTTTTAGCCTCCTTGCTTTTCAACTGCTACATCATCATGAATGCAGTTTAACAAGGTGTGATTCTGTCGGTCCCAATCTACACTTATGGGAGGTGGAATGCCAATAATATGGCTATGTTGGTTGATGGTAATGGTATGTGGAATGGTAATAGAAGGGGAGTTGGAAACATAATCCTTATAGAAGATACTAGGATAACTTGTGTCGATGCTAAAGTAATCATCCTCGAAAATCATGGAAGGATCACAAATGTATTCAAATTGGTCTGCAAGGCACACATAACAAATTTTGTAACAACCATAAATGTATTCTCCTTTTGAATTTGATTCCAACTCAAGGGACTCTGAATCCAATGGTAAGACTGATGTTGATTCTAGTTCTGATGCTAAATTTGATGTCAATCCAAAACTATAACATAACTCTAATTCTAATTTTTCATCTAATGGGTACTCTATTATAATGATGTCTTGTTGAATGTTTGGTATTGGACAAGTAACAACTTGTAATGGCATAATGGGCTACACAGAGATTGGTTTGTCAAAGTGAAACTCCACAACAATAGGAAAAAGGTCAAGAGACAACTCCTCAAAGATTGGCTTATCAGAGGGAGGCTATTAAAAAATAGGCATATGGTCAAGGTAATGATTTTCTTAGGGGTAGTTATAATTATTAAAAAGTGACTTAGTATAGATTGGCTCATCAGAATGAGACTCCTCGATAAAAGGCATAGGATTGAAAGGTGATTCATCATAGGTTGACTTATCAAAAATGATTGGTTCAACATAAACATCTTGGATCTATTGGATCTCTTGGCCTTGGTTTTTATTGATTTAAAAAATACCAATTCTGAACACAACTTGGTTTTTGAATGATTGGCTCAGTTGAGGGATTGATTGGATTGGATGAGGTTTAGATTGGGTTGGTTGGCATTTTGATTGGACTAGTCAAGGTTTTCTAAAGTGGGGAATAGATGGAAAAATTTCAAAAATGATTGGTGTTTGGATAGTGGTAGGGCATTATGGAGCTTGATTACTTGCACGAGCCAAAGGATAAAGTCCTGAAATGGTAACAACAGGGCAATGTGGGGATTTTTTTTTACACAAGCCAAAGGACCAGGTCCTAAAATGATGAGAGGGTATTTTGGAGCTTAAATGCTTTCATAAGCCAAAGGATGAGGTCTTAGAAGGATAAGGTTAGGGCATCATGGAGCTTGGTTGCTTGCACAAGCTAAATGATGTGGTCCTAGTATTGAAATGGTGCAACATTTTGGAACCTGATTACTTGTATAAACCAAAACAACCAAGTCCTCTTCATAAACCATATCATCCCAATCGGGGCTTTGAGTTGGATTCTAAGCTGATTCTTGACTTTATTTCCCATATGGAGTAGTGTAGGAAGAATAATAAAACACCTTACAAGATTTATCCTTGTAGGGGTTTCTAGTCAAATTTTGTGTGGCCATTCTATCATAACTTGGATTGTACGTGGCTCCACCATAAGTATAGCTAGACATATCTGCATAACTTATGAAAGCTCTGAAGACAAAAAGGCTTAGAGTTCTACAAACTCTAAAAAATAATGTCTAAAAAGACAAAAGGTTCAAACATGATCTAGTTTGTTCAAAAGGCATGGAGCTATATCTCCAAAATGATTGAAACTGGAGCTGTATCTCCAAAATGGTCTAAAAGTGGAGCTGTATCTCGATAATGGTCTATGCTAAAACTTGACATAAAATAGTCTAATGTCAAATGTCTAACGTCAAATTTCATACACATAAAAAGGTCAAGCATCTGAATAAAAAATGGCATGTCAAAATTCTAGGCCAAAGTGTTCCAAACAAGGTCTAAACTAGAAAAAGGGAAAAGAGTCGCTAGGTATTTTATCTAAACATGGAGTCAAAAGCTAGGTTCAAATAGGCTGTGCTATGAATTTTTGGCCAAATGACATCAAAAGATAGACTTGAAACAAAAACATGATGTGATTTGATTTAATTTAACAAGTTTGGAAATAACTTTGACAGAGACCCAAAACACAGAATCAAACATAAACATGATCAATTGACATAACCCATAAAGCAAAAGGATTTTAGAGAAAGCCCATGTTATCCTAAACAAAAGCACAAACAATAATGAGGATAGGCTCTGAACAAACAAGCAATAATTTTCAAAATTGGGTAATCAATTACCTAAAGTTATACAACCCAAAAGAGAAAGATGTGTATATCAACCCTTACAAAGCAAGGCCTAAATAGAAATCAATCAATATTTGAATTCAAACTTTGATAAGGTTAATTGAAAACTCAACCATTTGAAGACTATGAATTGATTGAACAAGCTAGACAAGATTGGATGACATAATAACACAAAATAAGGATATAAATGGCATACATGACATAGTTTGAAATAATGGTATTGGTATAAGTCAAATGATTTTTGAAAAAAATTGAGAAACATAATGGCATATGCATGTTCTAATGATTTAATCAATGTAATGTTTCACAGACTCAAAGGCACAAACTTAATATCTCATTTAGGCAACATGATAACACCCATATCAATCAATTGACACACATACAAATAAGTTTAGCAAAATTTGCAAGGCATAAGTGTGGTGTAGAATGGCCAGCATAATGCCTCTTTAAACAAAAGAGTGACATATAAACAAATTGACATTTGACATGGTTTAAAAAAACATATAAGTTTTTAGTCTCAAAACACCAAGCAATAAAAAGATAAGTCACCAAATGTAACTAAGCATAATGTCCTAAATCCTATCAAGGGTGTGGTAATGTGGGGTTGACTAAAACTATTTGGTTTTCAATTGTCTAGATAGATCAAATGCATAAAATTTTCACATTAGCATACAAAAGAAGTGCACATCATTTGGGTCCACATCGTATGGTTTGTTGTAAAAAGGTTTTGCTTTTTTTACAACCACTACATCCATCACTCACTTAATGTAATGTGATGTACAACATGCTCAAACGTCCTCGGCTTAGCCTTTACTAACAGGGATGGTTTAACCACTCAAACCATCATCCCAATGAGGGATCCCAATTTATATACCTCCCATGGAGAGGGGTTGAAGACAATGCCAAGAGATGAATTCCCAGGTCAAGGCTTCCCTCTAGAACTTATGAGAGGTAATGAAGTCCCCCTCACAAGCTAAGATGCAATGAAATAAAAACTAAGTAAAAGAGATTTATGATTGTTTTTAGATCACTCAAGCCATGTGTGTCTTGGGGAGAGCCTTCACAACATCTCTTTTACGCCTTTGGACTAAGGTAATTTGCAATAAATATGGTGCTTTTGATCCAACAAGTTCCCTATAGGGGACAAGGGGAGATCATACACTCACAAATTCCTTTTTACTCAAACAATTCTAACTAAGCAAACAATGATTAACTTGCATAAAATAAAAAAATGGAAGTGAGTTCAATTTTAGAGAACTAAAATGAAATATTTGGTGGTGTTCTTTGGCCCCTTGGCCTTAAGTTGCAAAACTTTAAAAGAACAACAATAAAATTATTCAAGTAAACACCCTAAAAATTTCTTTAAGTACCAAATAAAAGATTCCTAATTATTTTTAAGCATCCCAAAAGAGGCTTAGAAAGATCTAATTAAGCATGATTTGGAATTTTTCAAGTGGGCCTTGTAAGGAAATGGCCAAAGTGTTGTTTAGCTTTGAAGTACTTTTTCAAATGAAACAAGTAACCTTAAAAACTATGCCCTTGGGTTTGGATGACCTGTCGACCCAAAGGAAAAACCTCAAGAAATCAAATACATTATATTAGACTTTGTTAACAAAAATCTTAATAAAAATTGAAAGGCAAGGATTAGACAAATAAAACATAATTCAATGAAACTAAACAACGATGATTAGAAACATTAAAAAGGTTCAAACTCTTATTTCAAAATTTTGTGAAAAATATATGCAACTTGAAGCTAAACTGATATCATATTCTTAAAATTTAAGAGAAAAAACATGGTTTTAAAAAAATCATAAAAAATGGAGTCTGTATGACCCCAAACCAAGCTCTAGAAGATGGCTTACTAGCTTTCGAGTATTCATGTGATGAAGTGGTAGTGGTGAGTTGAAAATTATTATACATATTATGTAGGTGATGATGTGGATTATGGATGAGTTGACATGTCCCATGAATGAATCTACATGAGATAAATTTGATGTGAATGGAGTGGGGCATCCCACTCCACTAAAGGGACAATTTGGGTGTCTTTAGTGATTCACATGATTTAATTTTACTAAAAAATGACAAGGATAGATATGGGGTGCATTTCTTAGTTGGCCTCATGATCTTGAGTGGGAGACAAGTTAGAAAAGTGAGTAGAGCACTAGTTTTGGAATCATGTGAAAGTGGAGGATCCAATTTTTACCTATGCACAAGACAACAAAGCATGCCACTATACATCAATAGTGATCCCACTAAGGGTGGCACATTTTCACCTTGCTCGTGAAGTTTCTCCCTTATTCCTTTCTCCTTTGCATTTTGTAAATTTTATAAGCAAGACCTCTCTCTTTTGTAGAGAGTGTAAGCTAGAAGCAAAAGCTATGTAATATTTTTATGCAAGTAAGTTTGTAAGAGAGTTATGTAAGGCACTGATGCTCTGAACTAGTTATTCTCTTGGTTGTATACTGGTGATGCTCCCATGAAGGATTGCTCTGCAAGTATGTTTTAACTGTTGTTTGATTACTAGTAATATATTGAGCTGTATTAGAGTGTGGGGTTTTTCTTCTGAAAAGGTTTTCCCTAAGTAATCATGTGTTATGGTATGCTATTATTTTTAGTTGTATGTTTGAACTAGGAATTTGACTCAAGAGAGGGGGTTAGATCAAGTGTTAGTTCAAAATGAAATCAAAATAAAATTAACACACTAACAAGCATGACATCTCTAAGCCTAGACACTAGGGGGAGCTTAGTAAGGAAAAACCATTGTCAAAGCACAACTAGAATGTAAGAAACAAAATTTCTCACCTTCCTTGAATGCTCCAAAGGCTCTCCTTATTGGCTTGCTCAGCTTATGCTTCAAAGGTCTTTGGCAATGGAGCTTTGGCTATCCTCCACCTCCTCTTCGCATCATTTGGCTTGTGTCTTTGGCTTGTGAATATTCTCTCAATAATTGGGCATAATAACACTATGTCAAATGGCTTTTTTAGATCAATTAGACATTATAAGTTTAAAATAAGATAGCTTAAAATTATGGGTGTGAGGCCTTGTATTTATAGATTTTTGTAAATGATTAGAATGAACTTGGACCGTCCATATCAAGATGAAGATGTGTGGCTGAGAATCCATTTAATTTTGGAGGCTAAAATCAATAAATGTCTTCATAAATATTTGGGATAGAGAGGCATTAAAAAGGCACAAGAGGGATTAATCAGATATTTGTTTCAATTAAAACTTCTGTATGCCTTCCCAAAAAATGATGTCACTTGATGATGCAAAAACTCATAATCAATTTCCAAAAAAAAATTCAACAAGTTCCATGGAATTGTTAATTAGGCTCATGATTCAAATTAATTAGCCTTTTATAAACATAATTTATCAACTTTGGTGCAAATATTGGCAATTGGTGCTCAAATTAATCAAAATGGTCAAAATGTCATATTGTTGGCTTGAAATTTGATTGGATTAGAATTTGAAGGCGATGTTAGATGCGTTGGATCCGTTATCCCATTTAGGATGTTGCCAACACAAAATAACAAGGGAACGTGTCTCGTACAAGAAATTTGGTAGAAAAGAGCAATTCAGAGCACTCAAGTGTAAAAATGTCATTTTGACTCGAAATGATCTGATCAAAATTAGCTATCTCATAAAATGCATTACCCCATTTAGGGATACATTGGCCAAAATCAGCACTTGTATATGACAGATTTAAACCATTTAATACATTTTAGTATTTTTAGGCCAAATTGTATATTTTCATAGAAATTGGTCAAAAGCCTGGTTGGAGGTTATTGGTGGCCAATTTTAGGTGTCTACAGTATGTGTTTTATTATAATTCTATAACAAATTCAAATTTGTTTGTATATTCTCCTCTCAAGGTTTAGTGTAAGGAATTGTTTTTGCGATCTCATAATCCTTTCAAGTGGTATCAGAGCATGTCTAGTTTTGGTTCTAGTTGTGGGTTTGTTGGATTTTTTGAGCTAATATAGTTTTGAATGGGAGCTTGTGCAAGAGACATTTAGAGTTATTTGTTGTAAGAATTTTAAGATGGTAAGCACTTTAGGGAGAATGGAGGTTAAAATATTTTCATTGAGCAATTTTGAGATGTGGAAGTTAAAAATGGAATATCTATTGATTGATCGATATTTATGGGATGCCATTGATGAAAGTGTTTAGAAACTTATAGATATAGCTGAAGCATCTAAGTATGATGTGATGGAATAGAAGTCCAAAGGTCTCATCAGGTTATGCCTGGTAGATTTTTTTTTGATTAATGTCCATGAAGAGACCACAACAAAGAAGTTATGGAATAAACTAGGTGAGATCTACCAAGATAAATCCTTAGTTAATAAAATTTTCTTGAGAAAGAATATTTATTATTTGAGAATGGAAGAAGTTGGAAAAATTTTAGACCACTTGGAAGCATTTAATATGTTGGTGTCTCAATTAGTATTAGTTGGTGTGAAAATAGATGAGGAAGAGAGATGTCAAATTTTGCTTTAATTTTTGCCTGACTCATGAGATTATCTTATTATAGCTCTAGGAAGTAATTATATAAGCTTAAAAGTTAAGGATGTTGTAGGTTCTTTGATTTCTGAAGAAATGAGAAGGAAGTTTCCATCAGTGCCAAAGGGGCCCTAAATGTTTGAGGAAAATATAAAGAAAGAGGCAAGAAGAATGAGAAGCGTGAGAAGTCTAGATCCAAGTCTAAGGGGAGATCCAAATCTCCTAGAAAGTCCAAGGTGATATGATAGAATTATGGCAAACTTGGTCACCACCAAACAAATTGAGAAGGAAGATAGTGATGCATTCATTATAGCCTTGGCAACCCATTGAGGTAATGATGCATGGTTAATTGATTTAGGTGCATCTAACCATATGACCTCTGATAGAAATTGGTTTTCTAAGTTTGAAGAATTTCATGGAGATAAGTTATACTTGGGCAATGATTATTTCTAACCATTGTCACCCATGGTAGAGTTAAAATCAAAATTCTAGATGAAAGGATTAAATGGTTTGATGGTGTGTTGTATATCTTTAGGCTAGCTCATAACTTATCATCTGAGATCAAACTAATATAGGAGGATGCACATGTTGTCTTTTCTGATAGATTGTAATATGGTTAGAGGTGCTATGGAGATAGCTAAAGGTGTCAAGATTGGCACTTTGTATAAGCTTGATGCATGCATAGTTGAGTGCAATAATACTTCTATGAAGACTAAATATGAGACTACTCTATTGGATAAAAAATGTAATCACTATTTATATGGATTGTCATGGTTTCTGGGTACCTAAGGGTGCTCAATCTATAGAGTTAAAATTTTCTATAGAGAAGACTATGTTATGGTACCAGAGACTTGGCCACATTAGATAAAACGGTCTTAGGGCCTTCAAGAATAAAAATGTTGTTGAAGGTTTGATAGATTACAATCTTGAATTTGATTTCTATGAGCATTGTGTTTATGGTAAATAAAATTGAATTTAGTTTTACTCAAGTTCTCATAAATCTTGTGATGTATTAGATCTTATTCATTATGATGTTTTTGGTCCTATTAATGTTCCTTATATTTCAAAATCCACATATTATGTTTCATTTATTGATGATTATAGTATAAGGACATGGGTTTATTTTATAAAGAGTAAATCTGAAGTTTTCAATCATTTTAAAGAGTTTAAAGCAATGATCAAGTTGTAGACTAGAAAGAAAATTAAGTGTTTGAGGACTGAAAATGGTGGTGAATTTTTCTCTAATGAGTTTGATAGATTTTTTAAAGATTGTGGTATATATAGATAGAAGACAACTCTATATTCACCTCAGTAGAATGGAGTTTTAGAAAGAATGAACATGACACTAATGGAGAAGGATAGGAGTATGCTTAGTGGTGCTGAAATAGAACACAAGTTTTGGGACAAAGCTATAGCCATTGCTTGCTACCTAATTAATAGATCTCCTACATCAGGACTTGTTGATAAAATGCCTATGGAGGCATGGTATGGCCGTAAGCCTTCATTGAGATATCTTAGAGTTTTTGGTTGCAGGACATATGCACATGTGCCAAAGGAGAAGTAAATAAAATTGGAGAATAAGGCTATAAAATGTATCTTCATTAGTTATAGTTATGGTGTGAAAGGATACAAGATTTGGGATCCTGTAGCACAACAGGTATTATATTATATAAGTGTTATTTTAAGAAAAACTAATCCTTCTTGTGCTATACAAAAGTTAGATCAAATATAAAAGAAAGAAGTGATTCAAATTCCTCCTATGCTTGAGAAAGTTGAGTTGAGGCCATGATAAAGATAAGAAGTTGAAGAGAGCTCATCAAGATCTGAATCTTTTGAAGAGGAGGTAGATGAAGAATAACCTCCATCTTAGCTTGTTTGAAGGTCTACAAGGCATAGACAACCACCATAAAGGTATTCTCCTAATGATCAAAGATGTATATTTTCTTTGAGTACTAACATTGATGGACTGCATTTTGTAGAAGAAGCTTTAGGTATGAATTATGTAGAGTCTTAAAAGATTGATATGGAATAAGAAATGTTAGCTTTGAAAAAGAATGATACATGAAAATTTGTACCATTACCTTAAGGATGTAATCCTTTTGGATGCAAATGGGTGTTCAATAAAAGTATTGGTTTAAATGGTAGTGATGAAAAGTACAAAGCTTAGTTGGTTGTAAAAGGTTACTCTCAGGTTGAGGGTGTTGACTATGGTGAGATATTTTATCTTATTTCTAAAATGACATCTATTAGATTCTTGCTTTTTATTGCAGCTGATTATGATTTATAGATTGAGCAAATGGATGTGAAGACTGATTTACTTCATGGTGATTTAGAGCAGGATATTTATATGACACAACCAGAGCACTACATGGTGAAAGGTAAAAGAAATTTGGTTTTTAGGTTACATAAATCCTTGTATGGTCTCAAAAAAAGTCTTAAGATGTGGTACCATAAATTTGATACATATGTATTGAGTTTGGGTTTTGAGTAATCTAAATCTGATCATTGTGTTTATTATAAAACTAATGGTGATCATTTCTTGGTTATTTCCTTATAGGTTGATGATATATTATTTGTTGGCAATGGGAACATTTTGATTTTAGAGCTTAAATATCAACTCTTAGCAAAATTTGAGATGAAAGATCTTGGTGCTACAAGACACATTCTTGGAATGGAGATTATAAGAGATAGATAAAACATAAAGCTATGGATTGGCTAGAGTAAGTATGTGAATTCAATAGAGTAAGTATGGTTTAACTACAGGATTGCATACCATTGTGTGTTACTTTTTTCTGTTGGAATAAAGTTATCTATTTAACAATGTCCTACATCCCCATTAGAGATGGAAGACATGAGCAGAGTGCCTTACCAAAGTACAGTTGGAATTTTAATATATGTAATGGTCTGTACTAGACCAGACATTGCCCAAGTAGTGGGAGTTATTTCTTGTTATATGTCTAATACTAGTAGAGTTCATTTGGATACAGTTAAAAGAGTCTTCAAATATTTATGGGGTACCTCAGAGAATTCCTTACGTTATTAAGGTAACATAATTGGAGACAATCATCCTCTTGACATTCATGGTTATGTGGATTCAGAGTGGGTAGGTGTTGTTGATAGCAGAAGATCCACCAATGCTTATGTGTTTACTTTATTTAGTGGTGTAATAAGTTGGATGAGTAAACGACTGGGTGTGGTCACTTTGTCCACTATAAAGGCAAAGTATATGGTAGCTAATCACACCTATAAATAAGCCATTTGGATTAAGAGACTGTGTTCAGATGTTGGATTGAAATAGGGTGCAGTGACAATGTATTGTGACAGTTAGAGTGCTATTTACCTAGCAAAGAACCAAAAATTTCATACCAAGACCAAACATATTTATGTATAATATCATTTTGTGAGAGACATGGTGTAGGATGGTAGGGTGAAGTTGATTAAGGTAAATAATTTGATGAATGTTATAGATTTATTAACTAAGCTCGTAAGTATTAGAGAATTTGAAATGGTGTTCAAAGTCTATGGGCCTCTTGGCCCCTAGAAGTTAAGTTCATGTTGGTATGTTTCCTCTGGGTCTTGCAAGGTATTTGACAAGTGGGAGAATGTTGGGAATTGAGGTCTCTCAACCTTGACAAGTTAAAACACTAATTCATGAATTACTATTCAAAAATCACTATTCATGAGCTCTTATTCATAACCACTATTCACAGTCATTATTTATGTGATGAGGTGGAAATGTTGAGTTGGAAATGATTGTGTAGGTGATGTAGATGATGATGTGGATTATGGATGAGTTGGCATGGCCCATGGAGGAATCTACATGAGATAAAGCTAATGTGAATGGAGTGGGGTGGCTAACTCCACTAAAGGGAAAAGTTAGGTGTCTTAGTTTTTCACATGATTTAATTTTAGTGAAAAATGACAAGGATAGATATGGGACACATTTATTAGTTGGCCTCATGATCTTGAGTGGGGGACAAGTCAAAAAAATGAGTGGAGCACCAATTTTGGAAGCATGTGAAAGTGGAGGATCTGCTTTTGACCTATCCATAAGACAGAAAAACATGCCACTATTCATAAATAGTGATCCCACTAAGGGTGGCACATTTTTTCCTTGCTCATGAAGTTTATCCCTTATTCCTTTCTCCTTTGCATTTTTTAAATTCTATAAGTAAGACCTCTCTCTTTTGTAGAGAGTGTAAGATAGAAACAAAATCTTTGTAAGCTTGTATGCAAGTAAGTTTGAAAGAGAGTTGTGTAAGGCACTGAAGCTCTAAACCAGTTCTTCTCTTGGTTGTATACTAGTGATGCTCTTGTGAAGGCTTACTCTGCAAGTATGTTATAACTATTGTTTAATTTCCAGTAATATATTGAGCCACTTTGGAGTGTGGGTTTTTCTCCTGAAAGGGGTTTCCACATGTAATCATGTGTTATGGTACACTATTATTTTTAGTTGTATGTGTTTTTTTACAATTTTTATAACAAGTTCAAATTTGTTTGAATGTTCTTCTCTCAAGGTTTAGTGTAAGGAATTATTTCCATGATCTCATATTCCTTTCAATTATGGAATGCTTTCTAGTGTGTTGATCAACATGGATACTGTAATATTTCCTTTCAAAACCATGAAATTGGATCCATTGTGTAGGATCAAGGAGAAACATTTGAATTTGGTCAATATAATAATGGTAAAGAACCTTGATATTGAAGAAAATGGTTACCACTTATTGATAATATAGATGAAACATTGTCCAAGATAATTTTTACACCCACAAACCCTAGGACAATGACAATGTTTTTTTATAACAATTAATATAAGTCACATAAGGATTTAAAATGTAGATACATGAAGGATCAAACACATGCTACAACTAGTATTATACCTTATATCTAAATTAATAAATATTTTGGGTGCTCAAACTCATGACAACCTTGTCAATTGTAAAAATATTTCCCATACTATCATTAGATAATACAACCCACTGATGCCCACTTTATAAAGTCTACTATGGATCACTCTTAAGAGATTTCAAGAATAATATGTCCTAAGAGAATATATACATAACATGTTCCCCACCATAAGGTTATTTATAGATTGTAATTTTTTAGGACACAATTAGTTTTCTTCCAACTTCGTTACAAGTATTACATTTTTGTTGGACCAAATTATAGTTGCTAGGATGTTATAAACCCTATGGTAAAAATTTGCAAGGTGGATCATAGTGGTTGAGTCATATTAAGGTGTTGAAAGGATATGTGCAACATGGACCAAGAAATGGAGAATATCTTAAGGCATTTCATACACTTATCTGATTTCATTTGTTAGACTAAAGAAGTGTTAGAAGCATCTTGGTGGAACTTAGACATATAGATGTTGAGGAGCATCACATGTTGATCGATATGCTTAGTAGTTAGTGAATATAGATTTATTGTTACATGGGCATTACAAAGTGGGTGCTGGATAAATGCAGTATTCTTCTTACAAAGGAGAAATTAGAATAATGCATGAATGTTGAATACACATGGTCAAGTGTGTGTAGTATAATATATATTATAGCATTGTATGAAGGTCACTTAACCTTATGAAACTTGTATAACATTATAAAACATGTCAATTTATGTTATAGTCAAGAAGATTATTGTGCTAGGTTTTGTACTTGAAAGTGTTTCTCTAGGTGAAATCACACATATCTGTGTTTGTCATTATCTTTTTGCATTTAAGGTTCATATAACATTCTCTTGTATGTATTATTTTATCATGCATAGGATTATTCCCAACATTTGGTATCATAGCTCAGTTGTAATCTTTTTACAAGTTAGAATAATTTGTGATAAATGGTTTCCTTGAAGTGGGAGTGTTTTAGAATAAGATTGTATGAATAAAATGATTGGAAAATTAGGATAGAGATTGGAAAATTAAATGGTAAGCAATTTTAAGTTAATAAAAAACAAGACAAAAGTTATCTTGGTAGAAAAAATTAATGGATTGTTATACCAAACACATGAAACTAGGATAATGGGTAAAATTTGATAGGAAATATAGAAGCTCTTTCAAGTTATGTTTGTTGGATTCAACGCTATTGAATGTTTTGATTAAAAATATTGTAATTTTTCTTTTAGATAAGTTGGGAATGTCGTACTGGGCTAAGTTTTTGATAAATAAACTATTACTATGAAAGAATCTATATTCATTATGAATGAATGATGGTGACTCATTTGTAGAGTACTTAAACACATTCAAAAATATGTTAAGTAAGTTATATTTTTTAGATGTCAACATGGATGATGAAGAAAGGTGTATCACGTTACTATGATATTTTCAAGATTCATGGTATAATATAGTGATGGATATCACTAATAATGCTATCAGAGTGGGCCTCAATCGAGGATCAAATCAAATAGGGTTGAATGCATGTAGTTCAATCTATATGGAGTAGTGAAATCTAAAGAACAACTCAAAATGGAAGAAGCTTATATTCACAACCAAAAATTTGTATTAGAATCATTTTCCAAAAGGTACATTATATAGTGAGGAATTAGGTCACCCAAAAAGGTACTTAACTCAACTTAAATTAAAAAAAATGACTTAAATTACATTTCCATAATGATCTATTTTAACATAAACAAGATAATTAGACTATATAGGTAAAACCACATAATGGGAAAAAATCTACACTAACACCCCCATTAAGTGTAGCTTAGGTGGGTATAATAACTGGGTCATATCAAAAATGTTTGATAGGTACCCAAGTACATATAGATGATCCCCTAGAGGAGGAAGAAGTCAAAGTTACATGAACCTTAAGAAGAGATCATAAATGAATATACTTGCTCTCAATAAAGGGTTTGGTGAATATATTAGCAATTGGATCAATTGTTTGGATGTAGTGGAGATTAATGACTTGATAATGGATGAACTCATAAATGAAATGCATATGAATATCGATATGCTTGGTCTATTGATGGAGGATCATATTCCTATAGATTTGGATTGTGCTTTGGTTGTCATAGAAGATGATTATTAGTCATCAAAATTGGATGCCAAACTCAGTGAGAATCCCTTGAATCCAAATAGCCTCAATGATAGCATTAACAAATCCTATGTATTCTAATTCAATAGAATATAAAGCAATAACATTATTCTTCTTGTTTGACTAGCTAATCAGACCTAAACCAATGAGGAAACTATAGGCTAAAGTAGACTTATGATTTTGAATATCACTTGCCCAATTTAAATATGTATAACCAATCGAATCGATGTCAATGCCTACTCCATAATGAATCTCAAAACTATGAGTACCCTAAATGTAGTGGAGAATTTGTTTAACTACTTTCTAGTGCAACTCATTTGGTTCTTACATAAATATAGAGACCATTCCCAATGCATATGAAATATTAGGTCTAGTGTGTGTTAGGTATATGAGAGTGCCAACAAGTTTTCGATATAAGGTAGCTTCAACCAAAGGAGATAGATAATTAACCTCAAACTTCACACCAAATAGAAAAGGATTCAAAATTAGCTTATAGTCAACCATGTTAAACCATGCAAGTAAATTATGAGCATACTTAAATTGTGTAATATTGATCCTAGAGTTAGATTGAGAAATTTCAATTGAGGAAGTAGTGCAACAAGCCCAAGTCAATCATTGAGAACCTATCAAAAAAAGTAGTTTTAACTGTTATGATGGTAGATGAAGAACTCCCTGTGATCAATAGGTTATCCACTTAGATAACCATAATCAATAGTGAATCATCCTACCATATAATGTAGACATTCAGATCAGAATGGCATATGTTGAACTCAATTGAAAGAAGCAAGGAGTCCATCTTGGTATATTAAGCTCGAGGAGTTTATTTGAGGCCATAGATAAATTTATGAAGTTTGCAAACTAAGGAAGAATTTTTCATAAATCCTTGTGGTTTATCCATGTATATTTATTCTTTGAGGTCACCTTGAATAAAGGCACTTTTCATATCCACCTAATGAACATCCTAGTGATGTGTTGTGGTAATGATGAGAGTGATTCAGATTGAGTTCATTTTGGAAACTTAAATGAATGTATTAGTATAGTTAATGCCAGGTACCTAAGAAAAATCCTTTGCTACAAAATGTGCTTTAAAATTGTCTACAGACCCATCTGATGCAAATTTTGTTTGGTAGATCCACCTACATCAAACAATTTTTCTTCCCTTAATAAAATTGACTAATACCAAGTGTTTTTCCTTAGCAAGGAACCATATTCCTCTTCCATAGTAGTATACTAGTCATGAGTACCTGATGCCTCACGAAATAATTATAGATCAGAAGAAGATACAATGAAATAATGTGGGGAATCCTATAATTATGAACATGTTCCCTTGGTGTCTGATGTATACTTGACCCATTGAATAACATTTTACATTATCTGTCTAGCCTACAGAGGACTAGCGCTTAGAGAGTCAGGAGGAGATTCATCATCTTCTAAAGATATTCTTAGAGAAGGAATAGATTAGTCCTCATAACTAATCTCATCATCAAAATAAGAAGAATATTCTAGATCATCAAGAATTTGCTTAGGTAGATTTGAATAATTAGAACTATCATCAAATCCCAATGTGTATAAGGAAGAGGGAGAAGTGTCATGTGTAGAGTCTAGATGACCCTCTTGAAATTGAACACTTCTCTAAATGAAAAACTCATGAGTGGTGGGATGGATAATCTCATATCCCTTAATGCCCTCAGGATATCCAATGAGGATGTAAGGCTGACTTTGAGGTTCCATTGTCTTATGTTTCTTATTCAAAATGCAGGCCATGGAAAGAGATCCAAACACTCATAGGTGCTTCACTATGGGTTTTTAACTACCTTAAGAGTCAAAAGGAGTAACTTCATTTAATGATTTATGATGAACTCTGTTTTGTATATAATAAGCACAGTTTATGGCCTAGACTCAATATTGAGATGCAAGAGACTTGGAGTGTAGCATACAATTGGCCATTTCCTTCAAGGACTTGTTCTTGTGATCTATAACACCATTCTATTGAGGATTATATGGAAATATACATTGTATTTCAATCCCATATGATGTGAAAAAATACTAAAAATGATTAATGACATACTCACCACCGTTCTTGGTGGAAAAATCATGATGGCTTTACCTGACTATTTTTTTACAAGTGCTTGAATTCTTGAAAATAATCAAAGACCTTAGATTTCTACTTAAGAAAGTACACCCAAGTATACCTCAAAAAGTCATCGATGAAAGTAAGCATGTATTTAGTACTATTGAATGAAGGTTTTGGAAATGGATTAACAATGTCACTATAGATAATCTCTAGTATCTATTTAGCTTTCCATGATTTTGCCTTGTCATACTTCTCCTTAGGATGCTTACCAATTATGCAACCCTAACAAACTCCATCAAAAAACTTAAATCATGGAAACCCTGAAACCATGTCATGATGACTGAGTTGATCTAGGTAATGATAGTTAATATGGTCGAGTCACTCAAGCCATAAGTTACTCACCCCCTCTGAATGAGTGAGTAGTGTAGTAGAGGGTTGATCAAGAGCAAAATGTGAAAAAGTATACAATTGTGGATAGTGATATGATTTCCCAAATGCAATTATGGAGTCACTATATACTTACCTAATAACCATTTAATTGGGTGTGAAATCAAATTTATTGCCCCAAACCAATGCGAGTGATGTGATAGACAAATAATAGATTGGTTGAAAAAAAGGGATCACATAAAACATCATGAAATGTCCAATCATTCGCTCAACATATCCACTCCTACTAACTTATACAAAAGTATCATCACCCAACAAAATAAAAGGCATAGACCAAGGCTCCAAGGACAAGAACATGTCATGTGATGAAAAACACCATAATTAATTACCCATATAGAAAGTTGGGGCATAACTGCAAAATGTTCTTTGCCCTTATCTTTGCCTTTTTTACTATCTTTGGCCTTAGAAGACTCTTGTACTAATGATATTTTTTAAAGAATTAGGGACACTGATATTATGCTTCTTGAGCATCTTATTAATTGGTTAATCTGATTCTTCATGCTTTTGGATTCATCATGCCTAGATTTCTTGTAGCAGGCACATGTGAGTCACACTTTCTTGGGTTTCTCATATGAAGATGAGGAATATTTTGATGTTTTTGATTTAATATAAAAATTTTGACCCTTTTTTTGCTCTGGGTCCTTCTTGTTATGTTTCTTCTCCTTACTACTGGAAGTCTTCTATTTGTCATGACTCATAATTAAGGAATGTGATTTAGATGACTTCAGTGTACTTATTTGAATGAGCTTATCTTGCTCCCGAGTCAAGTCAACAATAAATTCATCCAAAGCCAACATTGTCCATGTAGCTCCAAGGGCACACTTAGTGGTGTGGAAGGTAGAAATAAAGAAAGAATAATCAGATCTCAACTTGGTCAGGATGAAAATAATCAATTGATCATCCTTTTTGTCAATGCCGCATAGTTTCAACTGTAACATGAGTGATTTGAACTTTGTGAAGAAGTCTTGTATCATATCAAAGCCACCTAGACTTAAACTGATGAGATCATTCTCTAACTCATGACCTCTCATTGCATCCTACTTCTAAAATATTTTTTCCAATATGGTAAAAACTTCATTGGTAGTAGTAGCTGATTCAAATGAAAGAGTAGGTTGGGAGACAGAGATAAACATAATAGACCATAGGCTTCATCACTTTTGTTAAACCACTTCACCTTCTCTATCTCAAGTGTCAGTTATTTTTATGTACACATCATGATTTGGTGTAATTCTTTGCTCCTCAAGAGAATTTATACTTTGAATTCCACTTGTGATAATTGAACAATGTAAGAATTGGAATTAAACTCTGATACATGGTGTATAAGGAAGTATGTGTTGAACTACATGTGCTAAAATACTAGGAATATACAACTCCCATGAATTTTTAGAGGTTTAAATTTATAAGGCATGATAATATCACCAATACGAAGAGCTACAAAAAATTCACACTTTAAAAAAAAGGCACTTGAAAAGGAGTTGTCGGTTGAAAGTTATGGAAGTTTGAATGTTTCTTGCTCAAAAAAAATAATGATATCCACTTTGCATAAATTTTGGGTTGATTTTTTGGAAACTTCCCCACAAAAAACACATTCCCTTGGAGCAAAATTTAACCACTTTTGGATTGGAAGTGACTAGGGGCTTAACTCCCATGTGACTAGGGGCTAAGACATAAAATGGGTGCTCCCCCTCCCTTTTTTGATTGATTTGATTGATGTGAGAGTGATTTCACCCTCAAAATAGCTCCAATTTTGAAATGAATAATGACACTTTTCACTTGATCAAATTTGATGGTCTTTTGGACATCACACAGTGAAAAGAAGGTAGGCAAAGATTAGACTGTGCTCAGACAAGGGTAAGATTTTGTTAGGTTATGTGTAGGGGGTCAGAGTCCACTTGCATTTTAAGTGGGGATGTAAGAGTATTCCAAGGGTGTTTGCACGATGGTTAGAGTCTATGAGGGTTATAAGTAGGGCAGTCAATTTCTAATAGGTGTATAAACAAGGTCATTGAATTTTGCTGAGTTTGTGCATAGGGTCATTGGGATTTTCCTAGGCTATATGTAGGTGTGCCAGGTTCCAATAGGGGTATAAGTAAGGCTCTCAAGTTTTGATAGGTTTGTGAGAAAATCTATAGAGGTCCATTGGGGTTGCTAACAAGAGGGCCGGATTATGACCAATTTACTTGTAGAAGGGTCATATTCTGACATGTTTGCTTGTAACCACCCAAAATTTGACCCAACTACCAAAATTACCTATGAGGGTTGAAAATTTTGTTGAGTTGAAAAAACCTCAAAAATTTGGATTTTGTATGACATCTCCAAAATATGGCAAAGACCCACTTGGTTTCTTGAGAAATCTATAAAAACATAGAAAGGGTTTTTCCTCAAAGTCACTAAATCTATAGTGACTATAGAATTCAAAAAAGGGTCTTGAAACCTTCCAAAAATGGCCAAAAATTGATTGCCACAAAATTAGGTCATGTTTACAACTGTTCATAGGGGTTTTTCATCTTCTAAATCCAACAACACTATCTAATTTTTTGACTTGAGACTTTGCATATGCAAATTTGCATAGATTTTTGAGAAACCCCACCAAACCCTATAAAACTAAAATTAATAAAAAATCTCGATCAAAATAGAATTGTAGATCTCACAATAGAGGCTATGACATTTGACTACCATCTCTACTTTGATACCATGTTGGAGTGAGGCAAAATTGAGGATCATACTGGATAGAGTCGAACGCATGAAGTTGAATCTATATAAAATAGTAAAATTTGATGAATAACTCAAAATAAAAGAAGCTTGTCTTCACAACCAAAAAGTTGTATTAGCATCATTTTCTAAAAAGTACATAGAGAGGTAAATTATATAGTAAGGAATTAGGTCATCCAAAAAAATACTTAACTCATAATTAGAAAATTACATAAAGTACATTTTCCCCAATAACCTAATATTAATGTAGACAAGATAATTAGACCATGTAGGTAAAACCACCTAGTGAGAAAAACCCTATACTAATAACTATATCAGAACTAAAATCAGAATATGTAATTATAGTTCTATTATCATAAAAGATAAGGCACAAATCTATGAGAAACTATCAGAAGAATGGTGCCCTGCCTATGCAAGGTCACTCATGGGAAAGAGGCAAGCAAAATATTAAAGATGAGTGCTCAAAGTGTAGATTTAGATCTAAGTCTTTGGATAAATCCTTGATATAGTGTTAGAATTTCAAAAACATAGGGCATGTCAAGAAAGACTATAAAATGATAAAAGGTATAAAGTTCCAAACCACCATATGATCCGTAATACTCAAGTGAGGTGGTTTCTAGTGATGGAGATGGAGATGCATATCGTGAAGCCTTAAGCTTGCATGTATGAAATGGTGTGTGGTTGATTGGTTCTGGAACCTCCTATCATATGAATCTTGTGAGGGAATGATTTTGCCAATATGAAGAATATGATGGTGGTGATATAATTTTGGGAGACAACTCAACCTACATTGTCATAAATTAAGAAATATTGAAGTTGACGAATGTACAAATATAATAATATCTGACTCACACAAGTCTCATCGATAACTTTCCTTATCATTTATTGTAAAAAGAATGTGTGAGAATATATGATGCCTAATATATGTGGAAGAGTTGTAAAATGTACGTATCACTTGTTCATGTGTAAGGTACACGTTCGAATAAGACGGGTGGGGCCCAACTTTTGCCTATCAAAGGATCTTTCTTAACAGTATACCATAACTTTTGATGGCATAAACAGAAACAACTCCTTCAACATGTCAACCAAATGAGAGGAATCCGACCAACAATATTTGAATAAAAAACAAAGAAAAACCTTGCCTAGTCATGACAATTCATTCAATTTTTCGTATGAAAACTTAAAACAAATGCTATAAAATCAAAAAATAAATATGATAAATTTTCATTGCACATTATTTACGAGTAGATGCATTACTTTTTGATATAAACCTACTTTCCCATTAAAACATGATAACTTATATGCTATTTACATCACTATATCATCAATGATACTCTAATAAATATTTCACTTTCTAATAATTATAATTATATATATTTACATATATTTAGATCTGTATTACATCCACAACATTTTTTTGATTGTGTATCTCGAAATATTATATAAAATTACTGAATTACATAACTCTATCCATATTTCAAAAATAAACATATAACAAATTTATAATATTAAATATACATACATTTAAATTAATGAACTCCTATTCATCCACAACATTTCACTTTTAACTTTTTTAAAGCATCCACAAAAATGAATTATATTGGAATGATATTAACATAAGAACTTTGTAAACAATTAAAGATAAGGATTCGTCACAATAACATGTGACCCTTGTTTTTTTTTTTTTTTTTATATATATATATATATATATATATATAAATGAACTTAACCACACAACATACACTGAAATAGACATATTACTACTCTGCAAGTTCATGATTGCAGTTATACTCTGGTGTTGGTAGACCATACTTTGTTAAGCTTGCCATTCTCACTACGATACACAACAAGGTTACCATCATCCTCTATTACCAAAGAGCTGAACTTCTCACACCCACTTCCACACCCCTGGTTGATAGCCCACACTGGGTTACCATCTCTGGTATATACCACCAAGTTCGCCTCAGTCTGTAGACGCAGAAAGCATCCATCCCCATTCCCTGCAGTGTTACTGCTCCACAACTTTCTCCCTCCAATATCAGTCAACACAAGATTACAATCCTTTTGCATTTCCAGTTTTATTCTCTTGTTCGCAGATGTCAAATACTCACCGGCTCTCAGAACGTCCCAGACGCCATTAAGGTGGCTCAGCAAAACCAGAGGCAACACGGGACAGTCTACATACCCTGTATTCTCAACAGGCGAATATCTTGACAAGCTCGACAAAAGAACCCTGGAAGCACAAGCAGTTAATGCATCGTGATCATTACTAGCAATATTAGGGTTACTCACATTATTCCTGGCCTGCATCTCCTCTGTTGAGATGGATGAAGGAAGTAGAAGTCTGGATGAATTGTGGACGTAGAAATCAATCCAAGCGTAGCCATTGGAGACTGCAGCCCAAGAACAGCCCTGGAGTAGATAAGGTCTCAGATAAGGAACCGTCGTTCTGAAATCCTCCAACACCAAACTGTTCATGGCACTTTCCCAGGTGCCGACGGTGCAGTACTTTGTCCAACGGATATATCTGATGCCAATGCGTTTGCCATTGATGGTCTGCACATTTGCAAAAGCCAGCCCACCGGCAGACCATTTTGATGTATCAATGTTTGCCAGCAGGTTATTGAGCGCAACGTAAACATCAGTGCCTTCTTCCGCTGATAGTACTCCTTGACGACCTGACGATGTCTGAAACAGTGCAAATGAAGGCTGAGCTACTGCTATAATAACCCACACAGATAGAACCAGGGACAATGGAAAGTTGGCAGCCATCGTCAATTTATTGATCAGAAATTTGAACCAGCTTGAATGTGTTGGCCTTGGCTTGTTTATGTAGACGAAATTGAATCCTATGTCACGTACTGATTGCAAAAACATGCATGATGTCACGTATTCAGTGCAAAACCATGCATGATCACACGCGACAACCATGCATGGCAAGCATTTTGTACACATGGGATTATATCAAGGCCACCATGGCACAGGGATACTATTCCCTCTCTTTTTTTTTTTTCAAAATTGTTGGGAAATAGTCTCAATGCCTAGTGACGTTTATCCATGTCTCTCTTAGGAAATGTTTCAATTTTACATAGATTAATGATAATTTTGTGTAAGGTTAGTGTTGTGTAGAGTGTTTGCGCAAGTTCTTGTATAAGTTGATTGTACATGCAAAGATGGTTATTTAGATTTATGTTAAAAATTTAAAGGATATTTATGCAAGGTTTTCAATATGCGAGAATGATGGTAGAGTTATACAAGACTTTTTATAAGTAGTTTCATTGCACTGTGGAAGGTTGCACAGTGAAAAATAATGGTTGAATTGTAGTACGCTATAACAAGAAGTTGTGCAACATGTTAAACAATATAGAGTATCTTCAGGGATTTTTATACACTTGTTTGATTTCATCTATCAGACTGAAAAAATGTTAGAAATGTCTTAGTGGCGCTTTAACATAAAAATGTTGAGAAGCGTCATATGTTAATGGTTTAGTTCAATAGTTAGTGAATGCAAATTTCATATAAAAATAATTTATAAAAAATCATTTTTATACATGAAGAAAAAAGGACTCATGTTATTATTTATAAGGGCATGTTTTTTTATACACTAAAAGTGGATAAAAATATCTTTTTATTCTAGAGATTTAGATATTTATAATTTTAATGTCTCTTTTCTTGAAATGATTATGGGAGTTGTTATATAATTTCAAATTATTGAATGTCATTTTAAATGCTTTGTTGGTTTCTGTTTCTTATAACTTGTGTCCATTACCATCAAAAGATATGGTTTAAAGCTTGCTCTTGAGGTTGATCATATATAATTGATGGATGATAACTGATGTTATTTGTAGTATCATTATACTTAAATACATATCTATATTTTGACATAAACTATACATGCCTAGTCAATAACGAATATGAAATTTTTGTTCTACAACATTGAAGAATTTATTGGTATTGGGTCTATTATTTATCATATGAAAATTGAGAAATGTATTAGTTCATGGGTCTGTAACGCATTACATGTAACCATTTCTAATATTATTGATTTTACACCTTACTTTAAGTAATATGTGTTTGATATAATTTTTTAAAGTTTTTTTAAGAAGATGTTAGTTATATCTAAAGATGAGGATATAATAAAACAAGAGATGTATGATGATGAGAAGGTATTAAGAACTTGGAAGAATGAAGATTGTAAAATGAATTAATATCATTTTCAGATTCTCTTTTCGTAGTTGGTCTCAAATTAATCATTTAATTATTTGCATGATATTTTTGTTATTTTTTAAAATTATGTATTAGTTTCCTCTTTTAAGATATATATTGAAGAACATGATAATTCTTTTCAGAATTTGATTATTTAAAACAAATTTAAAAACTCAACTTTGGATAAATTTAAATTTCCTTTGTTTTATATTGCACTATACTTTTGGAGAGTGTAAAAATGTTCTTATTACTTGAAACATAGCCAACAATCTTACTTATATTTGTTATGTTCGCCTATGTTTGTAACCTAAAAATAAATATCAATACAATATAATTGCCTCCTACAACATGCCACTATATGAAAATATGTTTAGAATTTTACTACTCCAATTTGACTTTAATCTTTTGAAATCTTGATTACACATTTTTAAAATTTCAAAATACATGTACATGTTTTTTTGGAAGAATTTATAAAAGTATCTTGATGTTTGCTAAGTTACTTGATCCTCATGATATTAAAGAGTATTGTATTTTGTATGCATTAGATTTTAAGAAATTTTATTTGACATTAACTTCTAAAAATATTTAACATTGATTTGAATTTTAATTTCATTTACACTTGCCAAAGGTTTTATGCATTTTTTAATTATGGAAAAGATGAACTATGTTCCTTATAGGTGTATAAATATAAAATATATTTTGTTTTGATTTTCATTTTACTCAATTATTATGTTAGAAATTATATTTGGTTTGAATAATGATATCAATAATATGATCCAGACCCAAATTAATTTTTGTATAATTTTTATTTAAAACTTCTAAATTAATTATTATTTTTAAATTCTATTACAAACCATGGGAAAACATTTCAAATCATTCTTATTATATGATTCTATTTGATTGTGCATAATGATCTTAATTGTAATAAAGCTTACATTTTTATTTTTATTTTAATATTATATTCATTCAAGACTTAAAAATTAATTTTTTTTTGAAATTTTAATAGTTTTATTTTATTGTAAGCCATGGATAACCTTTGCAAAAACATCTTCATTATATGATTCCTTGTTTTCTTATGGTCTCAACCTGATACTTTATTTATGGGATTTAATCTATTGATACAAGGCATTTAGAGGTTGTTAGTTTTTTCTAAATGAAGGTAAATTTTAGACAAAGAAAACATGTGCACATTATTTATGAGTAGATGTATTAATTTTTGATATAAACTTACTTTCCCATTAAAGCTCAATCATGATAACTTAAGAAGTATGGGATTGAAGGGATACAAGTGCATCTCTTGCATCATTATAAACTTGTTGGGTGCTTATCATTTAATTTTAATAGACTTAAATTTATTCTTTAGCATTAAACTTATTTAATAGGTTGATATGTCATTTGCATTGCTTTGTCATTACTTTTTAATAGTCAACAAAACTCTAATAAATATTTTTATTTCTCATAATTATAATTATAATTGAACTTATTTACATGCACTCAGATCCAAATCACATCCACAACATTTTGGTTTCACAGTTTTAAACTATGTATGCATCCACACAAGTGCACTATATTGGAATGCTGTTATAAAAATAAAAAAATATAAAGATTATAACAAAATAACTTACAAATAATACAAAGTGAACTGAACCACACAACATAACATACACTGAAATAGACATATTACTAAGAGACATACACATACTACATTAGTGTTTGACAATACAAACTGAACTGAACCACATGATGTACATATACATTGGTGTTGGTAGCCATTCTCACTATGATAACAAATTGTTGATACATCAGGATGTCTAAAATAATTCAAATTAAGGCTGAAGAAGTGCTAAAATAATCCACACACAAATAAAAGGAGGGCAAATAGAAAGTTGGCAACCATCTTCAATATATTGATGATAAATTTGAACCTGCTTCGATGTGGTGGCCTTTGCTTTTTAATGAAGTGAGAAAGATAACAAAGGATGACCCACTATCTTTATCATTGCCCACTCAATGTGAAAAATCCTAACCATTGTGGTCCATATTATGAGTATTGAGATTTCTATCTTAAATCTCTGCATAAAAAAAGAATATAAAAATATAATATAGAAAGATCTTTTTCTTCTCCATATAATATTTTATTTTTAGACCTCGAACTTGGATCCATTGTATAGGATCAAGTAGAAACATTTGAATTTGGTCAATATAATAATAGTAAATAATCTTGATATTATGTTGATAACATAGATGCAAAATTATCCGAGATAGTTTTTACATGTACATTCCCTAGGATAATGATGATTTTTTTTTATAACAATGAGGACAAGTCACATAAGGATTTCAAGTGTAAATACATGAAGGATCAATCACATGTTATAACTAGTATTATACCTTCTAGCTTAATTAATAAATATTTGGGTGTTCGAACTCATGACAACCTTGTATCTTAATTAACCACTATTTGGATGATCAAACTCAAGACAACCTTGTCAATCATAAAAACTTTTTCCAATACAATCATTAGACAACACAACCCACATATTCCCACTTTATAAAGTATACTATGGATCACTCTCAATAGCTTGTAAGAATGATGTATGTATTAAAAAGAATATGTACTTAAACATGTTCCCTACCATAAGGTTATTTCTCAATTATATTTTTATAGGACACAATTTGTTATGGGTATTACATTTTTGTAGAACCAAGTTATATTTGATAGGATGTTGTAAACTCTATGGTATAAATTTTAAACCTTAAGTTTGAAAGAAGATAATCTGAATTAGGACTATTGAGATAGACAAAATCACAATTTTGAATGTTAAAGCAAATTTGAAATTCTAAAATATATTTTTTAAAATTTTTAGATGTGAAGCATGAAATATTAACTAAGCATTTAATTTCAATTTATGGATGTTCATATTGAACATAATATTATTTTATTTTAAAAACTAGAAATAGAATGAAAGATCTAACAATTCATAAAACATAAGTGAATGGAACTAGGCCCAAGCTTCTAATCATATGTTTTCAACTACAACTGTATTCCAAAGATGTTCATATGATTTTATGGATGTCCATAACTTATTAAAAATATCTTATTTTGGCATGTGATGGAGTATAGAGATTGGACATCTACTTGTTGCCAACAATGAGGATGAAATTACAAGTCTTGTCAAAGTATTTATATGTTTAGCTTACTTCCATACACAAGGCATTATGGTTGAGGAACATGGGAGGTAAAACTATTTTTCCTTCTTTTGCACTGACTTCATTAGGTATCTTTGATCAGGTTAGGCCCATTTGCATTCATTGAAATATATTGTCTTTCATTAATCTATTAAATATATAATAGATTTAGGCACCATCACTATCATAAATGCTATTTGGTATGTGTTCTAGGGGACATAACTCAACCAAACTAGGAGCATGAAGGCCAAGGCAAGAAGTCACTTTGGAGAAGAAAGTGTAAAATAGATGCTATTAATTTCCCTAATTATTTATGAGGCACACCATTAGGTGTCAGGGAGACAAATATGGAGGTTTTAGAAGTTTGTTGAAGATGGGATGTTTTAGTTTTTTAATGTAGATAATTAATATAATGATAATTTTATTTTTTATTTAAAGATACAAAATTCATGTAGACCACTTGTGGTGTAGTCTAAGGGTTAGAGAGCAACATTTAGGATTATGAATTGACTTTGTAGAAATTAGGTGTGACTATGAATCATGTTCTTTTCTTGTGAGTTTTTTGTTAAGATAATTTATTTGTGGGCATATCATTTTTTAGATAATATACTTATGAGTATATTTTTTTTGTCCAACTCTATAATTTTGTACATATGGGATCATATCAAGGCCACCATGGTACAGTTAAAGGATTATAAAATTTTTATTCAAAATTTGTTGGTTTATATAAAAAAATTATAGGTGAATTAATCCTTACATTTGGTGAAATAATCTCAATGCCTTCTGAGGTTTACCCATATTTTGTTGGGAAATGTCTCAAATTTACATGTATCTATACAATGGTAATTTTATGCAAGGTTGGTGCTTCAAGAAGTGTTTTTGAAAGCCCTTGCATATATGTTGTACAAGTTGATTGTGCAAGCAAAGATGGTTATGTAGACTCACATGGATAACTCATAAAATAGTTATGGCATACAAGAATGATGGTAGAATTATTCAAAACTCTTTGGATATGGAAGGTTGTAAGGTGGAACATATAGGTTGAGTCATGGTAAGGTGTTGTGAGGAGTTATACAACATGTCAAGCAATGGATAATATACTAAGGCATTTTAATACACTTCTCTGATTTCATTTGTCAGACTAAAGAAGTTTTAGAAACATCTTGGCGGCACTTTGAAATAGAGATGTGTAGGAGCATCACATGTTAATTACTTGGCTCAATAGTTAGTGAATGTCTATTTCCTATTACATGGGAATTAAAAAGTGAGTGACAAACAAAGGCACGATTCTTATTATAAAGGAGAAGAAAGAATAATGCATTGATTGAATGCATGAATGTTGAGTACACATGGTCAAGTGTGTGCACTGTAATATACAATAAAGCATTGTATGAAGGTCACACAACCTTGTCACTTTGTGTATCATTATAAAACATGCCAATTTATGTTAAAGTCAAGAAGATTATTATGTTAGGTTTTTTACCTGAAAGGGTTTCCCTAGGTGAAATTAGACATATATGTGTCTGTTATTATCTTTGTATGTTTAAGGTTTGTATAACATCTCTCTCATCTATATTATTTTATCATTCATAGGCTTATTCCCAACATTTGGTATCATAGCTTAGTTGTAAGCTTTGTAGAAGTTAGAATAACTTACAACAAATGGTTTCCTTGAAGTGAGAGTGTTGGATAAGAAGCTTGTATGAATAAAATGACTGGAATATTAGGATAGATATTGAGAAATTAAATGGTAATTATTTTAAGTTAATGAAAAACATGATGGAAGTTATCTTGGTAGACAAAGGTTAGTGGATTGTTATACTAGAGATATGAAACCAAAATAATGGGTAAAATTTCAAAGTAAAAGTAAATACTGTCACATCAAATTATTTATTCATGGTGGATAGGATGTAAGAAAAAATATATTCATGTGAAGGATCTTGTTACTATTCATGTGAGAATACATGAGCCTGAAGATATATCTCTACACTTACCAATTGATAGAAGTTGATCCCCATCTTAAAAAATAGAATATGATGAAAGCAACATAGTTAAAAGACATTATCAAAGTTTTGATGACATATTATTTAGTGTTACCATCAAATTCCACTTATTTTTATTTAGTTTACATGATTGAAGAAATTTAGAATAGTGTTTATAGTGTAGCTATTGATAATCTCTCTAGGTTGCATTCAAGGTAGCTAGGGAGAATTTAGAGTCAAATAAATTGCATTTATAATTGTTAGAAGTTGTGAAACATGTACACATTATTAATACTTAGTTTCATGACTTCTTTGTGCAATTGAAATTTTTTATGACTAATTAGTAAATGTACTCATCTTAGTGTAGTTTTATGAAGACCACATAATAGTGTTTCAAATTCCACTCACTAAACAAGTTTATCTTCTATGTGTCTTTCATAAATGACTATACTTCAAAGTCCTATTTATACTTCGTCATGAAGAAATATGAAGTTCTAAATAAATTCAAGGAGTTTAAAGCCCTTATGGAGATCTAAATGAATACGATGATTATAGTGTTTCATACAGATAATGAGATGAGTATTGCTTCAAATAGTTTGATGAATTCTATAGGTATAACTAAATTGAAGGGAAAGAGACAAATCTGTACATACTATACTAGAATAAATTTGAAAATTGGTTGAACAAGACATTAATGGAAAAATCATGAATTAAGGTGAGTGGTGTGCTTTTGAAGTATAAGTTTTTGGTTGAAGTAGTGGCGACTGCTTGTTTCTTTTTTAAATGATCACTCACATCAGTGTTGGTTGACAAGACTCTAAAATAAGTGTGTATTGGTATAAATCCATGCTTGGGACACCTGAGAGTTTTGTGTTTTAAAGTCTAATCTCAAATTCCAAAGGATAAAATCTCAAAAATTGAATTTTAGATTGTGAAATGCATCTTTATTGGATATGGGAGTGGTGCCAAAGGGTACAAGATTTGGAATATCAATCAAAAAGGGTGGTATATTATTGGATTATAGTATTTGCACAAGAAGAACCAAATAAGTAGTCAAAATAAAAACAAAAAGGGTGCATGTTGACATAGATGATGTAGATCTTGTGTTATAGTATGGTGCGATGGATGAAGAGTTTCAATAATCATATGAAGATGATAAGTATATAACTCCTACCCTAAAGAGATTGGAATAGGTACGTAGTATGCTTGAAAGGTATAGCTCACCGCATTTTTGTTATACATTATTATTTTCTATGATTGATGGTGAATACCCCAAGATGATGAAAGAAGCTCTTGGTTAAGTAGAGATCATGTCTTGGAAGAAGGCCATGAAATGAGAAATAGATCCTCTAGACAAAAATGAGACTTGGGACTTAGTTAAGTTATCTCCTAGATGAAAACCTTTGGGTTGGAAGTGGGTTTTAAGAAGAATAAAAATGCTCAAGGGAAACTAGAAAGGTATAAGGTTCACCTCATAGAAAAATGATTCTCATAGGTAAAGGGAATTAACTTCGGTGATAAATTTTCTCTTGTTGTGAAATTGCCTAGTGGAAGCTCTAGCTAGACTAGAGGAAGTATGTTGACATGGTATTAAAAAATGAAATAAAATGGGATTGTGTGAACAAGAATATCTAGATATATGATAGGAAGTATGTTGAAATAGTATTGGAAAGGTTTAGGATGTAGGACTACAAGACTGTGCATACACCCTTTCTAGTTGGCTATAAAGTATCAACTGAACAATGCCCAAAGACACAAGAGGAGTTAGAGGACATGGTTTAGGTTCAATATATGATTACGGTGGGAGGTGAAATGTATGAAAAGGTTTGTAAAACCCCTGAAATTACATAAATAATGGGAGTAGTGAGCATATTGATGTCTAATTCAACTATTTTCTTGCATGTTTCCCTTTAACATGACCTTCAAAAACATACTTGTGCTCTTCAACCTTTGGAAAACCAAATACCAATCCTTGTGATGTTAGTAACTTAAAATTTTTAAAATTTAAGTGTTCATACTTGATATTCCAAAACCAACTCTTGTCTTTGTATGCCATATGATAGGACCTAGGCTCACAAAGCTCTGACACCAATTGTCAGGATTAAGAGCACAATTGATTACCTTTGTATAAGCAATTAAACACAAAATTTAACTAGAAGTAAAATATAACTAGAATTCAGAAATAGCACAGAATATGAGAGACAATACCCAATTGAATTAATACTCTTCCAGAAGGAAATACAATAAAGAGATCACACTTTTCCCACACCTCTTGGGCGTACCAGTAATTCTCCCTCAAGAGTTCTCTCTCTCAATTACAAACACAATCAACTCAATAACTGAGTTGGTGTTTCAACCAGTCAGTAACATTACTGCCAGTACCATCGAGTATACACACATACTCCAAGTCTGAGTACACCACGTACTCCAAGTAGATCTCACCTGATCTTGCACACCTACAGATCAACCTAGTTTTGCATACCTATAAACCTAGATCTTACTTACCATGTAGATCTCACCTGATCTTGCTATATCACAAATCAACCTGGCCTTGCACACCTTCCGACCTAAATCTTACACTTGAGAAGAACCCTTGTCCTTGACTCACCAAGTCCTTATGATTCTCCAAATTATAATACAGCCCCATGGGTCTATTATATAGATCCCATGCAAACAATAATTAGACTTTCTAATTACAATAATTAGAAATGTAGCTCCAAGACTAAAATTAGTCTTTACATGCAAACTAGCCGTTCAACAAACCAACTGTTCGTGTAACTAACAGTTCTAAAATGCACAAGTGACTGACGTCGGTCCCCATCTATCTGGAGATGACCGACGTTGGCCAATGTCTGACCGATGTCAACAGATGTGTAATTGGATATGACCGACGTCGGTTGATCATGCCGATGTCAGTTGCTTTAGCTCTTAGCAACCTCCTCCATGTTTGCATCAGTGAAGGTTTTAGCTCCACAACCTAACAATCTCCCACTTGGAGATAAACAACTACACCTATACCTATACCTGTACATCATCTAATTTGTTTCCTGGCTTGTATCCCTCTTCAAGATCAATCTTGAAGACCAACTACCACACATCTTGTGATGCTACGCTTGTCATCCAAGTAACCTGCCACATCCGAATCTACATACCCATGTAGAGAAGTCCCTGACCCTGCACAACATGAATCCCTGTTGCTGGTCCCTCTCAAATACCTGAGAATCTACTGAACTGCTTTCCAGTGCTTATTTCCTAGATTGACTACAAACTTGCTAACAACTCCCACTACTAGGGCAACATTAGGTCTAGTACACATGTACTCAACCTCATCATGTGAATTGGGACACTGTTCTGTGAACTGTCCATCCATAAGTGTGCTAATCGGTTCTGCATCCTACATATTGAACCTCACCACTACCTTATTCACACAATCATCCTGAGACAACATCAACCTATGATCTTCCCTGTCTCTAAGAAAACTCATGCCAAAGAATTTCACACCTGAATCCTTCTTGGCATACCACTGAACTAACTTTACCTTTAGCTCAGCAAAACCCTACATGTGTGACCCCACTACATACAGTAACAGGATAATGTCGCGACCACTATCCAACCTAGTAAAGTAAACACAATGGTTACATTGACATTAACTAAAGCCATGCTTTGTCATACCCTTGTCAAACCTGTACCACTGTCTTGGAGCTTGCTCAAGACCATATAACTTGGCCTTCTGTCTCACGTGTCCATTCTCTCCTTTCTTTAACCTAAGAATCCATTCATCTTTCAGTGCTTTCTTTCTGGCTGGCAACTCTACCAAATCTCCCGTTTGGTTCTCTTTCAAAGAATTCATGCCATGCTCCAACTATTTCCTAGATTCTACCTACTCTGCTTCTTTAAAACTTCCTGGTTCTTGACCATCAGTGAGTAACAAGTAGTATAAAGAAGCAAATAATGAATTTGAGGCTTACTTACACTTTCAGTCCTCCACATGGGCGTTTGAGACTCCTGACAGCTTGCTGTCCACCCAAAATCCATTCTCTGGTTGACCCTGGTCTACACCTGACTGATGTCAAATCCTCTTGATCACCAATGCTGGTTCTCTGACTGACGTCGGTGTCCACCTAGTCACCAACATCGGTTCCCTGATCGACGTCCACCTGCTCGACACCATTGACTCTGGTCTGTACATGATCAATGTCGGTACCTGCCTGTTTGATGTCGGTTCCACTTGACTGACGTTGGTAACTGTGTTTTCCTATGAGTGATGAATTTTTACCTGCGAGCTTACTTTGGATCAAAACCCTGTCCAAACTGCCCTACTCAGAGTTATTCAGCCCCTTGAGCTGATCTCTGTCCATCATCTCCTCCATGAAAACCAAGGCTTTCTAGTTATTAAGTTTGTCAAAGACATCAAACTTCCTTTTAAAAACATACATTCCCTTCTCACTCATGTGACCAAGCCTACAAAGCCACATCTTTGCAACAGAAGGAGAATCAGTAATACAAGTAGGTAGATAAAGAGTACCTACTTTCTTACCACATGCTAATTCAAGTGCATCCGCTATGAGAGTTATTGTGCATCCCTCATCACCCAACTTTCCTATAGAAATTAGACTTCTCTTAAGGACTAGGACCTGCATGACATCCTTCAACACCCATGTGTTGCCCGTCTACAATTTTAGCCGCACTTCCCCTTTGCCAACAATTTGACAAGGCTCACCAACCCCTAAATAAATCTTTCCAAAGTCTCCATGGACATAATCATGGAAAAACACTCTATTTGGGGCTACATGGAAAGAGGCAACATAATCTATAATCCAAGATTCTACTTTATCCAAGGAACATACAAGAGCATCTTGTACAACAATACCTGCAACATCTGCTTCTTCATTTCCTTCATGTTGATCTTCTACCAACCAACAATATTTCTTTACCTGCTCTTTCTTTCCATAATTTAGTAATTGAGAATTCTTGCCATTTAATTCCTCCATTTTTTTTGTACTTTCTTCTGCCATTGCTTTACTCCCACTCAATCAGAAACCCCTGAGAGTGACCTGTAATCAAACAAACACTTAACACACTCTGAAACCAAGGTGTTAGTGAACCTTGCTCTGAGAACCTGCAACCTGGCTCTGATACCACTTGATAGGACCTAGGCTCACAAAGCTCTGACACCAATTGTCAGGATTAAGAGCACAATTGATTACCTTTGTATAAGCAACTAAACACGGAATTTAACCAGAAGTAAAATATAACTAGAATTTAGAAATAGCATAGAATATGAGAGACAATACCCAATTGTATTAATACTCTTCCAGAAGGAAATATAATAAAGAGATCACACTCTTCCCATACCTCTTAGGTGTACCAGTAATTCTCCCTCAAGAGTTCTCTCTCAATTACAAACACAATCAACTCAATAACCGAGTTGGTGTTTCAACCAGTCAGTAACATTACTGCCAGTACCACCGAGTATACACACATACTCCAAGTCTGAGTACACCACGTACTCCAAGTAGATCTCACCTAATCTTGCACACCTACAGATCAACCTAGTTTTGCACACCTGCAAACCTAGATCTTACTTACCATGTAGATCTCACTTGATCTTGCTATACCACAGATCAACCTAGCCTTGCACACTTGCCGACCTAGATCTTACACTCGAGAAGAACCCTTGTCCTTGACTCACCAAGTCCTTATGATTCTCCAAATTAAAATACAACCCCATGGGTCTATTATATAGATCCCATGCAAACAATAATTAGACTTTCTAATTACAATAATTAGAAACACAGCTCCAAGACTAAAATTAGTCTTTACATGCAAACTGGTCATTCAACAAACTAACTGTTCGTGTAACTAACAGTTCTGGAATGCACAGGTGATCGACGTCGATCCTTGTCTATCTGGAGATGATCAACGTCGGCTGATGTCTGACCAATGTCAATAGCTGTGTAATTGGATATGACCGACGTCAGTTGATCATGCTGACGTTAGTTGCTTTAGCTCTCAACAACCTCCTCCATGTTTGCATTAGTGAAGCTTTTAGCTCCACAACCTAACACAATATTGGCAAGGTTGCTACTATGGTCTGAAAACTTCAATGGGAACATCCATTATTAGACATAGGTAAAACTATAATAACCTTAATTCCTTGATTATTTTCATATTTTGTGCATTTTTATTCATCAAAAACCACCTTATATTTATTTTCACATAGTTGTCCAACACTCAACAAATTATGTCTTAAATTTTAAGTGCGATAAATATCATTAATAAATTTATTACCTTCTCTATTAGTCACCTTCATAGTTCATTTTTCAGCAACCTCAAAATATTTATTATCACTAAGATTGATATTGGTTTTTAAACTTCTATCCATTATATAGAAAACTCATTATTCCCTAACATGTAATCAGAACAACTTGAATCTAGGTACCAAACCTCTTTAGGACTGCTTTCAATGATGTCATATGAAATGTATAAATTTCATGGAGAAGCATCCTGATCCTCAGTAGCATAATTAACACTTATAGTTTCATTTCCTGATTTTAACTTGCATTCCCATTCAAAGTGACCATACCTATGGTGGTAATAACATTGGATATTTATCTTGTTAAATTTATATCTACCTCTTCCTATTGCAACTAAACAATCTCTTATTCCTTTGTTTCCACTTGAATAAGTATGATTCATGTCGTTTCCTTATCTTTGGTTGCTTTTTTTTGTCATTGCCTTCACTTGGTTATTTTTGTTGCTAGTGTTGGTACCTTTACTCTTTGTGATCTTTAATTTTGAGGTAAAATCTTTCTCATCACTTTCCTCAAAGGTGTCTCTTAGCCTTTCTTCATGGGACATGATATCCAATTAGGTGGTCAAACTCAAGAGTATTAAAATAATTTATTTATTTAATGATGATGGCAACACGGTTCCACCTTGGTTTTAGATACCTTAACACCTTTTTAGCCATAACCTATATATTCAACTTTTCTATAAGAGTATCCATATTATTGACCACATATGTTACTCTTATGCATAAATCAATCACACTTTTAGATTCTTACATCTTCAAATTCTCTTGTAGAGTCTTCCAAGCATCCTTGATTGTCCTTACACCTATAATTATTATAAATAGGCTCTTATCTAGATCTGTCTAAATATGAAACAAATATTGTGAGTTCTTCTTCTTAGCTTACTTTTTGGATTGTGTATCATTAGCTGAAATAATGGCTCAGTCAATTCGTTCTTCATAACTAGATTTTACAATCTCCCATAAGTCTTTTCCTATCAAAAATGTCATCATCTTGATGCCCAAATGATCATAGTCTTTTTTACTAAATTATGGAATAGGAAGAAAGTTAGATTTTGACACGATCAATTGTTAGGAAGATTTGAAAGAAAAACTACAACCCAAAACTTGCTCTGATACCAATAAAAGATTAAATAAGTCATTGCTCATGAAAATAGAATTCAAATAAAAAATAACTCACAACATTCATGCCATACACAATGTAAAAAATTCAAGCCAACACATTCATTATATTGAATGTCTTGCTTCTTGAACATCTTCTCATTCTCCTTAATAAAGCTGATCTAATACAATATATTTATAAAATTGCACATGAACATGTTTTTTATAAATAAATAAATTGTTCTAGATTTATTTAAAATATCAAAATAAAAACTCTTTGGTTAAAAACAAATTAATCTTATCTTTAGCCATTCAAGGACTTTATTATTTTAAAATTAGCCTAAAGTTGCATGGATTTATCTATTTTAAATTTTGCACTCAACAACACTTAAATAAAAAATAAATGATCGTAATTAAGGATTAATACTTTCTTTGTGTGCATGCTTATATTTTCATGGGATGGAAAAATTGACACCTTTTATCTAGGACCTTTTTCAACAATATGTCTAAATCATAATGAAAATATGTGCATCACTTCCTAGTGGATAAAATTTAAGATTATTGGCCTATGCCACTTGTAAAGGGAAATTATAGTGGTTTATGAAATCATCACAAACTTGATATTAATAAATATTTAAAATATTGGAATAATTTAAAAGAAATATTTTTACGTTGTCCTATCAATTAATTTCCATGTGATTGGATTTTGTATCTCATAGTATACATGGATTGAATCTCCAAATGATTTACCATGGTGCTATGCAACTCAAAAAATGGTTCTATTGAACAATTCAAATATATTTGGAGTTTCTTACCATGATTTAGTTTGTGTGGCACGTGGATAAATATTTGGTACTTGTTAGTAGTGTTTGTATTATTATGTTGTGATCAATTATGTTTCTTAATTTTATAAAACCAAAAAATAATAGATTTGAATTTTTACTATTGTTATCAAATAAGAATAGAGTGAATTAGGTTCACAAGTCACCTAGAGTGATAGAAAAATAATCAAATTTTGATCTCTTATTGCAAAAATAGTAGGTGAATACATTCAACATACATTTTTCACAAGAAGGCATTGCCTTATTATGCAAGAGTAGGTGAATACCTTCTCTAGAAAATTTTCACTAGAAAGCATCACCTAAAGAGATGGATAATGGTATATATTATTTTAAAAGGTTTATGAATAATTATTATTGCAATATATCTTTTAGTTATATGTTTTAGTAAAAATAGATTAGGTTTTTTTGTTTATGAAGATTATCTAAAGTATTTCAAAATTTCATTCTTTTTATGACAGTAAGTTGAAATTTGTTGAGAGATATTATTGCCAATTTTTACAAATGAGAGAATCCTTTCCTTTGTAGTAAGAATAAAAAAATATTTCAAGGCTTTAAGGAGGGACATTGGAGATCCATCTTTGATTCATATTGAAATTTGAATTAACTATCTATATTGAGCTACACATACAAATGTTATAAATTATGGGGATATTTTATTATCTCCATCCAAATAAAATCCATACATTGTATAAATTTCAAGGAAAGATGTAGTTTTGGATATTATAGAGTCTTCAATTGAGTCTATTTGAGCAAAATTTTTGTTGATTTGTTTTGAGTAAGATTTTAGAGTTAATATATTTTATCCATAATGTTCCATAACATGGGAATTTATAGGTGTCTGATATGTCTCTAAGATTGGGTCAAAATGCTACCTACATGTCCCCAAATTGGATATATATTTGTCAAACACTATCCCTAAAAATTGGAATTTATTTTCCATCTTGAAAACTTCTTTACATATTTCCATGCAGGCAACATATGTGGAACACTATAAGGGTCATTTGTAAAGGTTAATTTTTGTACACGAGGGAAAGAGGACTCGTGTTATTATTTATAGGGGAATCCTAGTTTTTAAACTAGAGGTGGGTAAAAATATATTATTATTTTAGAGATTTACATTTATAATTTTAATGTCTCTTTTCTTGAAATGATTTTGGGAGTCACTATACAATTTCAAACTATTGAGTGTGTTTTTAAATGCCTTGGTTGGTTTTTATTTCTTATAACATGTGTCCATTGATTACAATATATGGATTCAATATTTCTCTTGAGGTTGGTCATATATAGTTGATAGATGGCATCCACTGTTGTTTGTAGTGTCATTGTACTTGAACACATATTTGTATTTTGACATATACCATAGATGCCTAGTCAATAGTGAATATGAAAGATTTTATATATAACATTGAAGAAATTATTGATATTGAATCTATTATTTATCTTATGAAAATTAAGGAATTTATTGGTTTATGGATTTGTTATGCATTACATGTAAAACTTTCTAATGTAACTGATTTTATAACTTACTTGAAATAAAATGTGTTTGATATAATTTTTGTAAGATTTTTGGAAGGTGTTAGATATACCTAAAGATGAGCATATAATAAAACAAGAGATGTATGATGATGAGAAGGTATTCAATACTTTGAAGGAAGAAGATTATAAAGTGACTTACTATTATCCTTAGGTTCTCTCTTTGTCGATGATGATATTAATCATTTAATTACTTCTTCAACATAGACAATAGTGTATTATTATGATGATATTACTCCTTGAGGACCTAACGATGTCTGAACCTTATTGAATGTTGCATTGATTATGGTGATTGTAATAATTGCAACCCAAAAACCATGATTTGGTCATGCTTGATTGTCATCAAAGATACGAGTTTTAATGAATGAGACACAAGAAAAGGGAAAAATGATAAAGGAGGACCCATAATCTGTACCATTTCCCACTCAATGTGAAAAATTCCTAGCCATTATAGTCCCTATTATTAATACCAAGATTTCTATCTTGAATTTGTGCATAAAAAAATATAGAAAGATTTTTTTTTCTCAATATAATATTTTTACATTCCATTTAATTATAGCATGCTTTCTATTGTGTTGATCAATATGGATACTAAAATTTTTTATTTCATGACCTTGACCTTGGATTCATTATATAGGATCAAGTAGAAACATTTGAGTTTTGTCAATATAATAATGGTAAATAATCTTGATACTAAAGAAAATGATTACCCCTTGTTGATAATATAGATGAAAAGTTATCTGAGATAGTATATACACCCATGGTCCTTAAGACAATGATGACTTTTTTTTATAACAATGAGGATAAGTCACATAAGAATTTCAAGTGTAGATACATGAAGGATCAAGCACATGGTATAAATTGTATTATACCTTGTCTTAATTAACAAATATTTGGGTACTCTAACTCATGACAACCTTTTCAATCATAAAAAATATTTCCAATACAATCATTAGACAATACAACCTATAAATGCCCAATTTATAAAGTCTACTAAGGATCACTCTCAAGAGCTCGCAAGAATTATGTATGTCTTAAAAGAATATGTACATAAACATGTTCCCCACCATAAGGTTATTTCTTGATTATATTTTTGTACGACACAATTAATTTTTTTCCAACTTTGTTACAAGTATTACATTTTTGTAGGACAAAATTACATTTGATAGGATATTGTAATCCCTATGGTATAAATTTGAAAGCTTAAGTCTAAAAAAGGATAATCTAAATCAGGACTATAGATATAGATAAAACCATAATTTTGAATGTTAAAGAAAATTTAAAATTATGAAATAATTATTTTAAAATTTTTAGTTGTGAAACATGAAATATTAACTAAACATTGGATTTCAATTTTTAGATGTTCAAATTGAACATATTATTATTTACTTTTAAAAACTAGAAATATAATGAAAGATATAACAGTTTGTAAAATGGAAATGAATAGAACTAGGCCCAAGCTTATTTTAGGATATCTTATCCCCATTCTATTCCCTTGCATGCATCATTTCTTGGGGGAATCATTGAGCCTTCACACAAGCATTTTTAACTTGATTAATGACCAAATTATTTATGTTGCTTTTTTTGTGTGTATTTGTTTATTTGATTTTCATTTTGTGCCTTGACATAGTCCATGGGTGTCAATAGGGTCATCATGGTTTTTCCATATCCCAGTGATTTCTTGTACTTGTACTTGAATCAATCCATCAATATATAATAACACTATCATCTTGATTTTTAAATATCATAGTGAATTTGTGTCATTTGTCTATTGGTTTGGGGTCATTCCTTATACACATTGTGGCTAGGTCATCATGGTGGTTTATACCATGGTGCATATTGTCATGTGCAAAATAAAAAATCAAGTGATTTAGGCCTAAATATAATGTCACACTATATTGGTAGTATCACCTTTTAAAATCATCTATTATCAAATCAAATAATTTCAATCATCTTTGACTACACACATTGTATCTTCCTTATTTGACGCCTGTCAATGCCAACTCATCATTTTTTCATCACATTTCTCCCATTTTGGGTGACCTATAATGGCCTGAGGTCTATTCAGACTATGTAGGCAACACTTAGTCATATGAAATTTCTTAGGCTAGATCGACCACCCCTATTCACATTATTATTCATTTATTCATATTTATCATTTCCCCTAATCTTTTTGTCAATGTCCTACACCTATTGATTGGGACTAAAAAAATCATGATCATTCATATTTTCTTCATCAAATAAATTATTATTACTTCAAACTTTGTGTTTCCTCATATGCCTATTTTTTAATTCTTCATTCATTGAAAATTCATTATACCATCACAAATACATTAATATGTGAAATAGGTTAAATACTTGATCTATGCTCACCAATTAATCAACCAATCAATTAGTAAAATCATCACTCTAATATGCTCTATCAAGGAAAATTGATTTGTCAATCAATTAATTTTCCCTCTTTAGGGCCAATCAATCAATTATCTACCCTTTTTAGGGAATATTCTCCAATCTTAGCTCACCAATTTTTTGGGATGTGTTCTTCCATAATTCTCCTTCTTTGGGGATAATTAATAAATTATCTACCCTTTTTGGGGCAAATTCTCCAATCTTAGCTTGTTGCTTTTGAGGGATGTGTCTTTCCCAAATTTTCCCTCTTTGGAGAAAATCAAAGTGTGTATCTCATTAATTTAGGATAAGTCCTTTCTAAGTTTGTGATGCTTGGGGAAAATCATTCTATCATCATTTAAAATCAAAGTGTAAAGACATTAGCTCATATGGGTTAATCTCTCCCATAAATTAATCATCATTCTTCTTCTCAAGAGGCCCGTTTATGGTTCCTTTGTCTTGTTTCTCCCTTTGGAGGGTCTTTTCATTAAAAATATTTTTTGGCCACTCCCTCAAGGGGGCACCTTAGGCATACCAAACATCATTTTCAAAAAAAATAAAAAAAATAAAAATATGAATGCATCATTCTTAAATCATTTTTAATGACTCTTTCATTATTTGAAAAGTCATTTATTTATTTGTGTCTCACAACACCCTTATGAAAAGGGGAAAAATGTAGACATTTAATTTTCATCACTTAGGTGTCAAAATGATAATAATAATCAATTTGTCACACCACTATATGAGTTAGACCTAAATATTATGATCAATAAAATCACCAATATAAAGTTTATATTTATCCTAAATCATGACAACTCATCCTTAATCATGGTCTTACACCGTATGAAATTATCATATTCATTGTAGACAATATTTATGGATTATATAACACATCAATTATGTACACTTGGAAAACTTAGACCTTGGTTGTTCCTCTTAGTTCTAGACTTTTCCAACATTCAAAAGTCTCAAATTTGCTCTATCTTGTGCTGCTTGGCCTATGTCTTGGTTTGACCAATCTTATGTTGATGAACTAGACCTTCTATCTTACCCACAATGCTTAAAATGTACTTATATTATGCCTTACAAGTTTTGAGTTTGTACCTATTTTATTATTCCCTAGAAACTAGCATCTTGGATAGACACATGCATTAACACAAGTGTCCTACTCTGACACAATTGTCTAGTTCCCTAAATTCATCTAATTTACAAATAAAACATATCCTAATGGCCATCTTTGGTGCTTCAAGGTGAGTTATTTCTTGATAAGAGTGTTATATATTCATAATCTTTACTCATTCATTTCTTACCTAGCATACACCAGAAAAGACCTAGCATTCATACCAAAGAACTATCAATTGATAAAAGCTTCCCTATTTATTCTTAATTCCATACTAGTCATAGGGATTACACATCTACATGTATAAAGTATTGAAGGAAAAACCTAAGATCCATATTTACCAAGTTACAAGCTAAATCATTATTGTACTTAATTTCCACATATTACATGATTTACACATATTGCATGATTTATACACAAGACAACATAGGGGAGAACTATATTAGTTTGAGGCTCTCTCTAGAGTATTGGTTATGTAGGTAGTGCTCAAAGATAGAGGGGTTTTTGTGGTTAGCTCGACACCATGTGCACACTAACCCATTTTTACCCAAGATCACTATGAAGATGAAGAACCAAGGTTTTGAAATTTCATGAGAAATGATAGTCCATGACCTAGATTTGAATGCACTAAAGTGAAGACAAAGAGAAACCCATAATCATTCAGGTGGTTGAATCCTTTTCCAGCAAGTATTCCATACATGACACCTAAGTCAAGTTCAAATAGTAGCTTTGATGCAAGCATCCAAGGCTAAAAATAATGTCCACAAATTCATAGGTACTTAATCCATATTTTGGTGACTATTACGGAACCCTCTTTGAGTCTACTTCCTACCTGTTCTAGATCTAAAACTATGTCAACATTAGAACCAACTAAGTACATTATTTATTTGTTATTTCCATATCTAACATAATTTTACTTACTATTTTTAACTTATCTTAGTTTTATGAATTAAACATATGTTATATCTAAGTTTAGAATTTAATTGGCCTATTATAAAGTAATTCACCACCCTTGTACCTTAGGATATCTATATCCCCTTTAACCCTAGATAACCCTAATCTAGATTTTTAGGGTTAAGCATTTGGTGACCCTGATTCATATGAATTCAAAAAAATTATGATCTAGGGCTTCGAAGCCTCCTAGGGTTTTAAATTGTGTGATGAATTTTTAGATTTGAAACTTTACCCTAGGGTTTTACCCTCCTCTAGTTAGAAGGGCTTCATGTGTTACACTTGCAAGATTGATTCTTGTTTGATTGGCACATTTCTGCCTCCAAACAGATCCATTTTAAAATTCCTCAAAAGCTTTTTCTACCTAGGTTGGTATAATAAAATTTCCACTTCTTTTCCACTAAAATTCTATACAATTTTTTCCATTTTTATAATTTACTATTTTAAAGTAAATATTAGCATACAAGGCAAATGGTGTACTTATATTCAAATTAATTTTTGGATTTCATCAAAATTTACATTTTATTCACAAACATCTCTCAAATATATGTAAAAAATTATTATTTTATCTAAATTGATTATTTTTTATTGAGAATATTCTAAGGTTTTGCCTGTGAAACATTCTGAATTGTTTGGCCTATTGATGATTCATAATAGATCAAATTTTAAATTCCTTGGATTTTTTCATAATTATGTTGATATAGAAAAAAAATCTTTTATTTTTACTAAAATATTATACAAATTTTAGTAATTTAATATTTTACTATTCTTAGTAAATGTAGACCTATAGAATGTACGTTGTACTTTTTTTCCCCTATCTTTTTGGGTTAGTCTCATTTCCTATTTCTCCTGAAAAACTATCTCATATTTTCAAAAAACTCACCCAATAGTCTAAAATTGATATATCCTTATTGTATCATGATTGATTTCTGCTTAACATTTGTGTGTCTTTATTATATTGTTCTCATATCAAATTTTAAAACATTTAAAATGGATACAAATAAGCCTTTTGCTCCTCCTAACCCTAAGGAGGGTGATATCTCTCATCCCTCTAACCAAGTTCAAGATATCACTTATCCAAGGGGTAAGGTGGCCAAACCTATAGTTTTAAATGGAGGTAATCAATCTTAAATACCTAGAGTTTGTGCTTATGAATACCTAGAATATCAAATCACCAATATGATAAAATTAATAAGAGAGTTAAAAAATAAGATAGCATACTTGCAAAATCCCACATATACTAGTGTTAATCATGTGTTTGATTCTTCAATAATCAATATTATGCCAAACAAGGTTTCTTATCCTAATTCAAAGTTACAAAAAAACACATATAAAACAAGTGATATAAATATTATACCAAAGGTTACTAAGAGACCAAGTGAAATCCTAAGAGAAATGCTTCAGAACCAAGTGATCAAATTACCTCCTATACATCCTATATGTAGATCTAAATACTAATGTGCATATAATAAAATGCATTGGAATCATAGACCATTATTTTGCATTGAAGAACGAAATACAAAGTCACAAACATAGTGGTGATCCTATTATTGATACATCAATTAAGAAAACCACTCACATTATGAGTACTTCTCCTAAATCACAAGTATCAAAAAAACAAATATGGGTACCAAAATATAATTCAAAGTAAGAGACGGGTCAAAATAAGAAATAAATAGAGAAAATATAATTACCAAAGGAAATAATGATCCTAAAACTAGAAGAAACTAAACCATGTGAGTTCCCTTTGTTAGCAAATAGCAAACACCAAAAGGGAACAATTCTAAATGATTATGACAATGGTTATATTATTCCTAATACCAATATGTCATATGAACAATTGAGACAACTTTGTTTTGATTCACTCGATACCTTACCATATTATATATTTATACCTACATGACCTAGTACATATTGGCTAAATCCATCTTTAGAAAGTATAAAACCAAATATAGATAAAGACAAGGTAAATAATATAAATCCTGATGTGCATAAGGTGTTAACACGTCATGTGCACATAAATAAAAATAACAGTATACCAAAAAGGTCACAATCATAGTATGGCATGGTTCCTTATTCATATGCAAATACTCCAAATGGTATACCACATGTTCAAAAATAACCTAAGAATTTACATTTTTCCTATAACAATGATTACATTGATCATTATGATCATAATTATAGTAAAAATTGGTATGATCCTGATGATATTGATTACACAACATATAAATATGACACACTTAAGACTACCATATATACATCAATTATAATGTTAGAACCAAAAGTAGAAACTCAATTGCCATTTGATAATTATAGTTGAGCTTTTATTTCTAATCGAGTTTCATTACATGTGGTGATTAACTCAATTATCACTAGATCAATTCAAATGATCCAAAACAAGGGTAAAAAATACCAAAAAAAAAATCAAAACTCCAAAAATATTTTTTGTGTAAAAATGTGTTCTATTGGCTCCTTGGCATCTATGTGTTATTAGATTAAACAAAACACATAGAGAAAATGAGATTGAGAATAGAAGAGCACTTGTTCAACTTATTCAACCAAGCATGAAGGCCTATTAAATAGGCAAACAAATGAAATACCTGTGAAGCATGAGACAAGTATAATAAAACTAACCTACGTCGGCTCGCATGAAATAGCAAAAACTGAACAAACAACTAACCTCTTAACCAAAGTGGTTAAGGCAACTAACCAACATAAATTACCTTAGTAAATAACCTAAGGTAAATACAATAATATGCTAACACCCTCCCTTAATGACTAAACCAGAAACAAGACCAAGTTTATCTCTAAATTTTATGAACTTGTCTGTACCAAGTGGTTTGGTCATTATATCAGCTGGCTGCTTTGCAGTGGGGTAGTAGAAGAGACTGATGTCTTCATTTGTAACCAACTGTCAGATGTAATGATGGTGAACCTCAATGTGTTTGGTCCTGGCATAAAGTACTGTATTCTTCACCATCTTCAAAACACTTTGGTTGTCACAAAAAATTGGAGTAGGCTTTGATGACTCAAACTGAAGATCCTCCAAAATTTTCTTTATCCACATGGTTTCACAACCTGGACTGACCACAGCTTTATACTCTGCTTCTATTGAAGATAATGCTACTATAGTTTGTAGTTTGCTCTACCATGAGAAAACTCCTGAACCAAAAGTGAAAACATACCCTGTTGTAGATTTTCTTGAATCAACTGAACCTGCCCAATCAGAATCAGAATATCCTAAAAGTTTAAAATATACAGACTTATTATACAGTATGCCAAAGTCAAGAGTACCTTTGATATATCTTAATACTCATTTTTCAAGTAACCAATGGACTTCCTATGGTTTAGACATGAGGCGAGATAGAAAACTCACTATAAAACAAATATCTGGTCTGATGGTAGTGAGGTAAATGAGACTGCCCACTAGTTATCGATACACTATTTCATTGACCGGAGGTGAATCAATGTCTATTGAAATTTTAGATCCTACTTCCCTAGGTGTGTGAGTTGGATTACAATCCATCATTTTAAACCTTTCTAGCAATGAATTGGCATACTTATTCTGTGACATGAATACATTATTACCACTTTGCCAAAACTCAACACCTAAACAATATTTCAGTAGTCCTAAGTCTGTCATGTCAAAAGTACAACAAACATCAGATTTCATTTGCTGAATGAGACTAGTACTACTCCCAGTGATGGCTATATCATCAAAATATATAATGAGAATCAAGATATCATCACCAAACACCTTTACATAGAGAGTTGGTTCTGAGTTACACCTTTTGAAACTTGACTCCCTAAGATATGAGTCTATTTTTGTATACCAGGCTCGAGGAGCCTGCTTAAGTCCATACAAGGACTTGATCAACCTGTAAACAAGATGTTCCTTACCAAGAACTTGAAAACCTTGTGGCTAAACCATGTATACTTCCTCCTCCAGATCTCCATTCAAGAAAGCACTCTTTACATCCATTTGATGCACTTGCCATCCAAACTGAGTAGCAATAGCAATAATCAAACGAAAAGTTACCATCTTGGTGGTTGGAGCAAAAGTCTCCTCATAATCAACCCCTTCCTCTTATGCATAACCTTTTGCAACAAGTCTGGCTTTGTGTTTGTCCAAGGAACCATCTGCTTTGTATTTTACCTTATAAATCCACTTACAACCAATGGATTTATTTCCTGGTGGTAGTTCCATCAACTTCTAAGTCTTATTTTTCATCAAGGAATCATATTCCAATTGCATAGCTGATTCCCACTCAGACTTACCTTTCACCTCTAAAAAAGAATTAGGCTCAAATACTTGTGAAACATCATTTGTTAGAGCAAGATTGACATGCTCACCTCTATTACCAAACTACTTTCTTGATCTCAGTCTTCTACCTTCCACACCTTGTGGCAAGTCTCCTTCTTTTAGTGCTTCAATTGTGGCAGTATACCACTTTGGCTGGAACCTCACAATGACCTATATCAATTCCCTCCCTGGAATGTGATTCCACCGATGAACAAGAATCTTGCTCATTTTTCACATTATAACTAATAATGGAATCATTAGATAACAATGACTCAATATCTGAAACTTGACCAGTTGCTGTGAAGTATGGCATTTTTTCATTTACTATGACATCTCTATTTACCACAACTTTGTTAGTAGAAACATCAAGTAATCTGTAGGCCTTTGACTGATCACTGTATCCAACAAACATGTATGCTTTGCTTTTTGCATCTAAATTTCTTCTCTTTTGACTAGGAATAACTGCAAAAGCTACACAACCAAAAATTCTAAAATCACTTACATCTAGAGTTCGACCTGACCAAGCCTCCTCTGGAATAAAATTCTCCAAAGCTTTTGTAGGACTTCTGTTGAGGATGTATACTATTGTATTCACTGCTTCTGCCCAATACCTATATGGGACATTTCTGCTTTGGACCATACAACGAGCCATGTCCATCACCGTCGTATTACACCTTTCCACAACTCCATTTTGCTGCAGAGTGTAAGGTGTATTGTATTGTCTGTGTATGCCTTCAGTGGCACAAAAATCCTTGAACTGTTATGAGATGAACTCACCCCCATTATCCGTTCTAAGAGATTTCACTGGCAGTCCTGCCTGTTTTTCAACAATAGCTTTCCAAGTAAGAAAGTTAGAAAAACAATCAGATTTCTTTACTAGAAAGTATACCCACTTTTTCCTAGAGAAATCATCAACCAGTAACAGAAAATAATGGGCACCAAAAGGGGTAGGTGGCTGCATTGGACCATGCAAATCTGCATGTACCAAATCCAATACTCCCTTTGCTCTCAAAGCTTTACCAACATCAAATGAATGTCTAACTTGCTTCCCCAACTAACATCTAGTACATACATGATGACTCTGCTGAATAGAAGGCATCCCCTTAACCATCTTAGTCTTACTCAATGTAGTCAAATACTAAAAATTCAAATGCCCATAGCTTTCATGCCATAGTGAACTTGTGCTATCAACCACTACAAGTGAACTTTCCTTTGCTTTGATTGGATTTGCAAGCTTATACAAGCCTTTCTCACCGATCCCAATAGCAATAATCTTGTTATCTTTAGTGGTGACTAAACATTGTTGTTCTTGAAATCTTACAACAAAATCAGATTTTGAGGTGATCTCACTGATTGAAAGAAGATTTTTGTTCAAATCTGGTACATACCTAACATTCTTGAATATATAATTTACTGTACCATCAAAACTTATGAACATTACCAAATCCTTTCACAAAATATGTTGTACCATCTCCCAAAGATACAGATTCATTACTACTGTTATCTTCAACAAAATCCACATACCAGTCCTTATGGCATGTATAATGGCGAGATGCCCCTGAATCAAAGTACCAAGCTCGATCCACCACAGAATTACCATTGGAAGCCATGAAAGCAAAATTTGGTGATTCCTCACCTTCACCTTTAGCTACATTCGCATGATGAGCTTTCTTTCTGGGGTTAGCCATATCATGTTGTCTTTTCCTACAATCTTTCTTAAGGTGACCAGGTTTCTTATAGTAAAAACATTTCCATTTAGATCCCTTATTACCACTTACTTGTGAAGATTCTGATGGATAGCTATTTTTACCAGACTGCTTACCCTTTTCCTTGATAAAGAATGCACTCTCTGTGGAAGTGGATGTAGACAACACTGCCTGCTCCTGTCGTCACTCCTTTTGCAATAGCAATGTAGATAATGTTTCAAAATCCAAAGTCTGCATCTCAGCAATCATGTGCAAGGACTCCACAAATGACTCAAATGATGGTGGAAGATTTTTCATAAAAAGAGCAATCAAATCTTGCTCATCAACAGGTCTCTGCACTGCTTTTAACTGGTCACTGATGTCCTTGATCTGCAATAAAAACTTAGAAATGGAGCCACCTTCCTGCATCTTTGTGGAAAACAACAAATTCTTCAAATAAAACACTCTACCAGCTTCAGAAGCCTAATATTTTGAAGATATTTTTTTTCATAAATCTGATGCTATAGTCACATTTCTGACCTCTAAGATTAGATTATCTGCTACTGACAATTTTAACAACATGAGAGCCTCACGATGACGTTTATCATAGTCATTGGTAGCAGTGGCAGGCCTTTGCTCTTTATCAAGCACTATTTGATCAATATTTAGATATTCACATATTGTCAAAACCTTGTGACTCCACAAACTAAAGTTCTTACTAGTCATTTTTTGAGAATCTAGTAGTAATAGGTGTTGAATACTAGCCATTTTACCTAGTTTTTCATGAAAATGATAAAATCAAAAAAACTATAATGACTTTTTTAAAAAAATTCCTTCTACACACTGATTCTATATTAACACTGAACAACCCTATCCATTTTCAGCAACAAACTCAATACCGTTTGCAAGATCACAAAAAATTATACCACTGAAACAATTAAATCAAGAAAACTACAATTCTGATTTAAAAAATTATTTCTCTGTTGACATCCAGATAAAAAACCCAGAAAATGGTAAAATTTTTAGCTTTCCAGACACTTCCGTGATTATTAGTCAGCGGTAGGTCCCCAATAACCCTTATTGGCTAAAGTTTTGATTTATTTCAATTAAAAAATAAAAATAATTGAAATATTAAAACTTTAGGCTAAAAATTTTATAAAAAAATTCAGCCAATCAGAAAATTGGCCTACCTCTGAAACTTCAGGTGAAGATTCTGAGCCCGTTTCTCAACCAAATTGCAAATCGTTTTCACCAGTGTCTTAGTTTTGATTTAACTTGCAATTTAGACTTTTGTTTTGCTGAAAAAGATGAAGAAATGAATTTTTCTGATTTTACTGAATCTGTATGGTGCCCATGCCCATAGATAAATTCAACAGAGGCTTCTGAGCCTCTAAAACAGCCTGTTTTCACTTCCTTTTGGTCTTATTTAGCCTTCTGATGCTTCCTCACAATTTTCAGACCTTTTGGTTGAGTTTTATGAATTCCGTGATGCTTTCTCTCTCCTCAGCTCTCCACTGGGCACCTGAAGCTCCTCCCTGGCAAGACATCGACCTCTCTCTAGCTTCCACAAACCTCCACTTAGGCTCTACAAACCATAGGCTCTGATACCATATTAGATTAAACAAAACACACAGAGAAAATGAGATTGAGAATAACAGAGCACTTGTTCAACTTATTCAACCAAGCATGAAGGCCTATTAAATAGGCAAACAAATGAAATACCCGTGAAGCATGAGACGTGTATTAAAAAACTAACCTACGTCGGCTTGCATGAAATAGCAAAGACCGAACAAACAACTAACCTCTTAACCAAAGTGGTTAAGGCAACTAACCAACACAAATTACCTTAGTAAATAACCTAAGGTAAATACAATAATATGCTAACATGTGTTAGTTATATGTTGATGGATGGTATATCAGTTACTTATACATATATGTGTGTCATATGTTTCTATTTGAGTGTGATACAAGCATACCCAAATACATGATCTATTCATGTTTTAGATTTTGGGTCTTCCCTATACTCTTTTCATGTGAACATTAGGGGAATCTAATTATTTGATCTTGATACACACATATCATATGGTTCGATGATCATCCTTAATTATCATGTTTGAGCTTATATGTACTTACACATGCCTTTATCCATGATTATATATTGCACAAAGTACTTGATATGTTATGCACTTGACACTTTTTTCTAGCACATTTGATCCATGGGCTACTATTATATGTTCATGTTGGTTTCTAATGATTTATTCTATGCACTTCATTGAGTGTCTTAAACTACTATTATCTTACTTATTCAAGCATTTGAATATGTTCTTATGTTTGTGTCCCCCATGCCTATGTGTGATTTATTTAAAATTTGAATATGTCATTGTTTATTTTATAGTGTTAATAGATATTTTTGAAGCATCAAAACATGCTAAGGACAAGGATAGTTAGGTTTTACTTTAGTACATAGGATAGTGCATAGAATTCATATACAAGGTTAGAAAACAGAAGCATAATAAAGATGAATTAGTGTGTATTAAGTAGGAATTATGAATAACCAGTATTTCATTAACATTTATAGATCATTCAGATTAAATTAGATAGAAGGTAAAAAAAATATTATACATGAGAATGCACATAAGGAATAAAGTAAGAAACACAACCTGTAACCATAACCAAAATAATTCTATTGATCTCTTCAAAGGTGGAATTCTTTTCTTCATACAAACATGCATGCATGCATGCATGCATACATACATACATACATACATACATACATACATACATATATATAGTCATTTGGAGTCTATTAATGTTCATATTCTTTCTCATACTTGGTGCTAAAAGTGGAGTTTATTCATATTCTAAGCTATTACAAGTCATGGAGATAAGACAAAATTATATATATATATATATATATATATATATATATATATATATATATATATATATATATAGTCATTTGGAGTCTATTAATGTTCATATTCTTTCTCATACTTGGTGCTAAAAGTGGAGTTTATTCATATTCTAAGCTATTACAAGTCATGGAGATAGGAAAAAATAGATATATATATATATATATATATATATATATATATATATATATATATATATATATATATATATATATATATCCAACAAACTGAGTACATAATGCATGCATATAGACAAATATCTTTGATCTAGAGGAAAATTCAAAAAAGGTCTTGAATTAGACTAAAACCTACACCATTACATAGGACCTATTGAGACCTTTCCAATGGTATGCAAAACACAAAAAATGGAGCTCGTATGTTCCTTGTGTAGTCAGTCAAAGTGTTAGTACAAAAAGTCAAGAAGTGGTCAATACTGGTCAACCTAAAAAAAATTACAATCATGGAACATTTCAAAGCTAGTTTCATGATGTAGAGATCATCATAAGATTTTTGATGCATTTTTTATGGACCAAATCCGAGTCCATATGTGGAAGCTATGATCAGTCAAAGTCATGGTTAAACATGGTAAAAGTGATGACGTGGTAACATAGACCAATTAAATGATGGCACATGAAAAAATTAGCATGAGACATGTGGACAAATTTAAAATTGACACATGTGGCTAAGGTGAATTATAAAGGTAAATAAAGACATTTTTGAACATGTCTAAAATAATTTCTATGTGAGATAAAACCCCACAAGCTAGGCCAAATTATGGCTTATTAATTCATTCCTCACATATTAATTGGTATTTTGAAAATTACGAAAAACCACAAATTAAATATATGGGATATTATCAAAATTCCATATAAAATTGTAATGGGATAATATAAATCCAATAAAACATGGTGGAATGGGGTATTATTCAATCCCATCAAAAAAGGTGGAGATAAATGTTAATTCCATTATTATGGGAAAGGGGATAATGATTAAGCCCAATATTTGTGCACCCCAACAAGTATGTAAAGGGATGAGGGGTATTTGGAAAATCATTGAAATGGGAATTAGAATTTAGTGAATTCATTGAGAAGCTTAGAAAGCTGAGAGTCAAGAGCTGAGAGCCAGAGCCAGAGCTGAGAGCTGAGAGCCAGAGCCAAAGTTGAGATCTGAGAGCCAAAGCCAAAGCCCGTTACTAAATCTAGATACAGTGGCATCAAAACATTTATTTACAGATCTAGAACCCCTACTAGGGATAAGGTGATGTATAAAGAAAATTTCATCAATAATCGATCGGTTCCACCTTTGAGCAGGACCCATAGATGTAGCCTAGATTAGGTGAACTCCATTAACAATTATGGCATTTGTGTTTTGATTGTTTTACATTCTATTCTTTCTATAAATTTGATTCAATTATTCAAATGTGGACTCAAGTTTTAATTGAACAAAATCCTTAATAGAAATTAATTAAATGGCTAATGATCATTTGAAGTTGTAATTAGAAGGAATGAATACATAGATATTCATATTCAATTTTAATCCAATTTTTAAACACTTTAAACTAATTTTTGATCATTTATTTAAATCCATTATTTAGTATTCATTATAAACTAAAAGTGAACTTGAAGGGTTTGAAAGGGGTTTATGGATCAATTTTGGTATCAGAGCAGTTAGAATGTAGGGATTAGCTTCTGATTGTGTAAAAGTTTGATTTCAGTTTCAATCAGTTTCATTTAGTTTGTGTAGACATTTGGATTTGTATAATATTCCAGTGTAGTGTGAAATTTTTGGAGATATAGGTTGTTTGCAGAAGCAAGAAACCATGGGAAAAACTCTGAAGAGAGAAAGACTAGAGGAGCTTGAAGGCTTCAACCATCAAATTTAGATGGAAAACTCTGAGCTGAGAAGGACGCTAAAGTCCTTAGAAGATGAAAAGAAAGATATGAAATATAGATTACTATATCATGGGGAGTTTCTTTTAAGGATCATCCAAGATTTGAAACTTGAGTTGCAAGCCAAGGATAAGTTATTGGCATAGTCACAAAATGGTGAAAAAATACAGGAGAAAGCAAAGTCTAAGAGACCATCCTCTACCATAGATGCACAAACCCAAACAAAGGTTTGTACTATAATTAATTCACCATGTTATTCCTTTTCTTCCTATCAATCTATGTATTTTGGGGAATTTGAGAATCATACTCGTGGTATTCGCTCTAAGTTACTAATCAAGATGGGTTTTGATGGAAAGGGCCTTGGCATCAATGGCCAAGGAATTACTAATCCCATACAGGTTGAGGAAAGACTTAAATATGTAAGTTTGGGATTTGTTAGTGGTAGTGGAGAAATTGTAGAATGCTCCAAAATAGATAAAGCAAGAGAAGCTTCAAGAGATGAGCCCAAAACCACTATCGATTTAACCCATTCAAAGAGATGGAGAAGTTTATAAGATAAAATATAGAAAGGGACAACCCCTCAATTATGGAAAATACATCTATAATAAATGCAAGGCATTTCCATTGATAGATGAACATCCCAAAATATAAGGTAAAACAATTTCTCCTCATCATGCTTGCAAAAAAGATAGCCCTAAAAGGTATGGCAAGCATAAATATTCCAATGTCTTCTTTGATTATGAGAAGAATGGTCTTGGTACATAAAATTTGTAGTATAAATATCCATGTACATTTTATGGATTAATTAAACATTGTATGGCCATGTGTTGGAAGAGAAAATCCTTAGAAAGAAAAGTTATGTCCGTCAAGGAGACAATTTGTAAAGACCACTCTCCAAGCCAAAATATGGAGAATAACAAGAGGGCTTTTCTATCCAAGAAAATGGACAAGAATTACTGAACTCATTCTAATATGAGTGGTCATTGGGTTGACAAGTGTTGGACGATTTATTCACAACTTCCTTCAGATACTCATGATAAGAAAGTTGTGCAAGCAACCATGAATAAAGAGGTAGTAGATGAAAGAGTTGGTAAATTACCAACAGTCGAGGAGGCAACCCGTGAAGAATCTAACCTATCCAAAGAAGATTCCATTAAGAAGGATCATCCAAAAGTGGAGCATCCATTTAATTGGATCACTAAGAAATGAATAGAATTTTTTCAAAGCTAAGTTTTATTTAGCATGCTTAAAGTCACCTTTAAATCACTTTATTTGGTGATCATTTGTATAACCCTTCTAAGCTTATAGACACACATTCTAAGTTTCTAGTTCTATGTAGAGGCTATTTGAGGTTGTGCAACAATAGCGGAGTATTTTTAGGAGTGTGATCACTCTAGAGGAAGATAATGACATTGTTCTTCTTTCCAAAATTTTGCAGTTTCATAGGGTTAATGAGCACTCACCAATGCTTGGCATTCAATGTTGTCTAATTCAAATTGATCTAGTTCAAAGAAAATTTGTAGTTATAATGATTAGCCTTATCATAGAGTATTGGTTAAACACTTACCTCTTTGGGAAAATAAGTGTCTATTTCTTTAAACTAATTTATTGTTTGTGATGGGAGTGACAGATCATTGGGTTCACAATTATGTATAGATATTGGTAACATCACATCGTATCAGGGGACAATTGTCTATTCTGGTGAACAATTGTCTAATTTTTATTGATCAAATTTTTATGATTATATGATCAATAAATTTGTATTAATTTAACCCATAATGCTATTTCTATGGATCTTGTATGTTTGTGATATGCAAGAAGATGATTAGCAACATTTATGGATAAAAAATAGATTTTTGTAGACAAAAAACATTCTTAGTGGGGAGGTATGATCCAAAGGATAATTCAAAAAAAGCCCTAAATCAAACCAAAACTTACACCATTACATAGGTCCCATTGAGACCTTTTTAATAGTATGTAGAATGCAAAAAATGGATCTCGTATGCTCCTTGTGCAGTCAACCAAAGTTCTAATCAAAGCAAGTCAACTAGTGGTCAGTGCTAATCAAACTAAAAAAATTTACCATCATGAAACATTGCAAAGCTAGTTCCATGATGTAGATCTCATTGTAAGATTTTTATGCATTTTGAATGGACCAAATCTAAATTTTTATGTGGAAGTTATGATTAGTCAAAACTGTGGTCAAACCCAATAAAAGTGATGATGTGGTAATATGGACCAATTGAATGATGTCACATGAACAAATTAGCATGAGGTATGTGGATAAATTTATAGTTGACACATGATTCTAAGGAAAATTACAAAGGTAAATAAAGAGATTTTTAAACATGTCTAAAATAATTTTTATGTGGGATAAAACCCCACAAACTAGGCCAAATTATGGCTTATTAATTCATTCCTCACATATTAATTAGTATTTTGATAATTATGTGGAAGCCCACAAATTAAATATGTGGGATATTATCAAAATTCCATATAAAATTGTAATGGGATAATATAAATTCCATAAAACATGGTGGAATGGGATTTTATTCAATCCCATCAAAAAAGGTGTTGATAAATGTTAATCTCATTATAATGGGAAATGAGATAATGATTAAGCCCACTATTTATGCACCCCAAAAAGTATATAAAGGGGTGAGGGGTATTTGTAAAATAATTGTAATGGGAATTAGAATTTAATGAATTCATTGAGAAGCTCAGAGAACCAAGAGCTGAGAGCCAAGAGCTGAGAACCAAGAGCCAGTTTCTAGAGCCAAATCCAGTGGCATCAAAACATTTATTTACAGATTGAGCACCCCTACTAGGGATAAAGTGATGTATAAATAATTTTTTTTTATCAATAATCAATTAGTTTCACCTTTGAGTAAGACTCAGAGACGTAACCCAGATCAAGTGAAATCTGTTAACAATTTTGGTGTTTGTGTTTTGATTGTTTTGCATTCCATTAGTGGCATCAAAACATTTATTTATAGATTGAGAACCCATAATAGGGATAAAGAGATGTATAAATAATTTTTTTTATCAATAATAGATCAGTTCCACCTTTGAGTAGGACTCAGAGACGTAACCCAGATCAGGTGAAATTTGTTGACAATTTTGGTGTTTGTGTTTTGATTGTTTTGCATTCCATTATTTTCATAGATTTGATTCAATTATTCAAATGTAGATTCAAGTTTTAATCAAACACAACACTTGATAGAAATTAAATAAAAGAGCTAATGATCATTTGAAAGTGTAATTAGAATGAATGAATACATAGATATTCATATTCAGTTTTAATCCAATTTTTAAACACTTTAAATCAATTTTTGATCATTTATTTAAAGCCATTATTTAGTAGCCATTATAAATCAAAAGTAAACTTGAAGGGTTCGAAAAGGGTTTACAAATTAATCCTATGTAACTTTACCATCTAATTTATTCTCCCAACACTTTCTTGGACTTAAAATGTTGTCTCATTCCAAGACAACATCACAAGATCTTCTAAAATTATTCAAAAGCCAAAAGCCAAAGAAGTGGTTAGACCAGTAAGAGTCATAGTAATCGCTCAAGGCATCGTTTCCAATTTTCACCTCTTGCACACTACTTAGCCACCCTTTTGGTTTTTTAACTAACATACCAACCTACCACCCTTTTGGGTTTCCAATAGGTTGACATAACTAGGTGACCTCCCTTTACAGGTTTTCAACCATTCTAGCCCCACCTATCTTACTAGTCATCACCAATACAAAATTATTTACAATTTTTTTTAAAATTGGAACCTTGTATAGTACTTAACTTGATGGAAAAGGCATGGTCATAGATGATGATTAGGAAAAAGAGTCCTTAAACTTGATCTGTGCGATCTTATGATGAGCAATGACTTGTTGGAGCTTGGACTATGGCTTATAAACTGGTGTGTTGAGGATCTAGGAAACATCATTATAAAATGGAGATAGATTGGTCTTATATGCATGCTATTTGAGCATGACTTCATAGACCATGCATAAAAGGGTGTAAAATAGTTCATGATAGCCAATGAGATACTTGAGATCTATGTCATTAGTGATTCTCATCAATACCTTTGTGTTACTCACCCTTGTCTAGATCTCACCACTCAACTTCTCTTATTTATTTGTATGACATTGGGCTTGGAGATCAATGAATGAACTACATAGAAGCTGACTCTACTAATTGAAAATGTTATCTCACATGTTATCTCTAACATAGAACAAGTCCTAAAGTGCTCTGTTGTTATCATCTATAAAAGTGGTGTGGCTACCCATAGTTATTTTGGCAATGGTGATTGTGGAGAAGTTTGTGCTAGAACTGGCTAAAGAATTGTCTAGTTACTACTTCCAATCTCACAAAGTGCAAAAAATATATTATGCTTATAGTATGAAGATGTCTAGTATGCTTTGCTACTCCTCCAACAAGGTGATGAGCATCACAACCTTGGTCTTCACATTGTGGCCTAATATATCAACTACATAGAGTTTTTGAGCTATGCACTAGTCCTTAGTCAACTCAGAGACCAAAGTCTTGAGTCTGTACTAGTTAGACATGAATTGGTCCTTGATCACTTGGGTGACCAACTCCGTATATGTGTCTTGAATCATCTTTGCATCTTCATGAAGGCAAACCTTCAAATCTATGTTCTCTACCTTGGATTGACCCATATCCAGCTCTAAAGAGGTGGCCTTCTATGCAATTAATTCTTGAAAAGCTACTATGAACTCCAATTATTTATTTAGTGGGATATTGAAGACATCTAAAGAATCTTATTGATTGAGAGGGGGTGTGACCAATTTAATCATAAGTGCCTAAGAGTCCAATTATAGCATTGTGGTAAGTGGAAGAGAATAATTGGTGCACTGAGAACTAATATTTGGGACATCCCAAATCTAAAATCCTCCTAATGGTAACTCTGGGAGCTAAGAACCTATATGAGATATAACTAATTGTTGTTCTTGTGTTAGCTATGATGTTTCTACCTATGGTTACTCAGGTGCCTATTGTTGCTATGTTGTGGCCTCCACTACCAGCTTGAGTTTCTATGCAACATATTAAACATTCTTTATTTTTACTTCCTCGTCCTTTAATTTCCTTTTCAATTCTTCCTTTGTAGCTTACTATTTTTCTTTTTCCTCCTCATCTTACAAATTCTTTGCACATTCTTTTATTTATTTATTATGTATTGTTCCTATGTAGCCTATACTTAAACTTTTGATTGTGATTTTTATTATACATGTGCCTATTTTTGGCACATGGCTTCATCTTTTTCTTCCTTTTTTTTCTTGGCAGCATTCTCTGCTTGTTTCTATGCATGCTTGGTAGCTTTCATGGCTTGCTATGATCAGGTTACTACATCCTATTTCTATCACTCTTCCTCTTCTACCTTATCCTTGGTATCAAGTTTAGCTTCTATTTAATTCTATATTTACTCCTCCTATGCTTTCTAGGCTACATCAATAGCTTTTTTGGCCTTCTTAGCCACATCTATGGATTTTTATCAATTAGAATTTACATCCTTAACCTTTTATGCAGCCTTGGCTTCATCAACTTGTTGACTATCTTATTGTTACCGAGATTTCTCTTTTTGTCTCTTCTTTTCCTCCTTCCTTACTCATCATTTTATTATGTGAGCTGTTTCCTCCTTTGAGGCCTACTATTTTTATATAGTGGCTTTCTTAGGTGTGATCTCTTTGACCTTATGTGCATGTGGTGATGGTAGTGAATCACTTGGTTGAACTTTTGAATTAGAAACCTATGCCTTATTACACCTAAGGGTTTCCAATATATATTTAGGTGGTGGTGCAGTGGAAGATGGATCGGGTTGTACTTCCTATGTGGTGGCTAGTAGACCAAAGGTACACTATTCAAGTGTAGGGGAGACCCTATCCTCTTACCTAACTTGGGGTCTATGCACAAGTGATTTTGATGAGATTTTTAGAAGGGACACAAATATATCCTCATCTTGAAAGGTAGGAGTAGGTTGTGGCTGGTAAAAGTCAATCCATTAATATAACTACTTTGATTCTTATTGTATGGTATCAATAATAATATATTATGGGCAAGATAGAAGGTCCAACCATAGTTTTAGAGGAAATTACTTACGTACTTGAACCATACACATAACCTTACAAAAATGAATTCCTTCTCCTCCTTCTTGTCATAGAAGTCTCTATCTATGTTTGCAATCATTACTTTGTAGAATTCTTGCTCATCCATCCCCATTTGTGGAAGGTTGCATGATCTTGCAATTTTGGGCACCTTTGAATTGTCTAACCAAGTTGTCATGTTTCATGTCTTACACTTCAAAGGAGGAGATACAAACTAATGTTATATGGAAAGTTTTTGCTTTCCCCTATGTTTTTATGAACTGGTAGTTGCTTTTGGTTATTGCACTATAGGGACAACTATACCAGGTGGTATAGCTTGTAATGGAGTCACATGCCTAGTTGTGAAAGCTTTTTGCTTGGAAAATTTTACCTATGCCATGTCCATGGTGACAAATAATGGAAGCAGTGTGAAGGGAAACCATGAAAACTCATGAATGTGAATGAAGACACCTTTTAGGAGCGAGACGACAGTTGTGTGTTATCCCAAATAATACATGATATCTAGTAGTACCTAGGGATGTGTAGTGATCAGTCTTAGACACTCCTCACACTATACTTTGAATTTTTCCTCATGTGCTAGGGAAACATGATCCTATGTCCAAATGAGATTGGGGAATTTTTGCACTAGACAATAATCCATGTCAGGGTGCACTTTTCCCTTTGGGGAATTCTATTATGTAAAGCAGAGTAAGAATATGAAGAATTGGTACTAAAATGTCTACTTTAGAATTATGAATGTTGGTGATTAGCTCTTAGATGAATTACTCTTTCCATTTGAATTGTTCATTCTTGTGGATCATATGATGGATGATGTCCATGACTCCTTCTGGAATTTGTTTCATAGACTTGGTCATCTACCATAACCTTCTTATGATGCACTTTATGAGGATGTGCACTAGATCATCATGGATTTCCTCAATTGGTATCCCTCATGATCCTTCACATATAAATATCAAACTTATCATAGAATAGGGGCATTATCATCTTATATGGAGACAAGGAATCTCCTCGTGCAAGTATGCCTAAAGTATGGGCCATAGCTTCTGTGTTGATAAAAATGGTGATGTCCAGGCCAAGGTTGATATTGGTATCATTGCATTAGCCAAGCAAGACTTTGGACAATCTCCCCCAAATCACCAAAGGTTGGAATTTAAAGCAAGTGCTCTACATCTATGTTCTAAAAGTGGTGGGGAGCTACAAGAGTGAGTAGTTATGCAACATAAATGGGGTCTGGGCAAAATAACTTCTATTATACTACTCAAAGGAAGTTGAATGGCTCTATATCATTGAACTTTGTCTAATTGAGAGCCATATCAATTTATATTACTTTTTTAATACATCTATGAGTTTCCTAATGAGCCGTGATGTGTCCATGATTCTTAAGTGATGGAGTTGAAAGTCTAGTGGCTCTTTGTGTAATAAGACAAGTTTGGCTCTTTGACTTTTTAGGTCATGAAAATATGTGCAAAAATGAAATTCCAATTTTTTTCTTGAATGTGGCCTTTATATATTTCATTTATATTGGATTTTTCTTAAATGTTATGCTTATCTATCCATTCATCATGAATGTAATGGTTAATGTGGCAAATATTATCTGATCTGATAATTAAGATAGTCATTGGCACATATGTGGAGGTACACCGTTATGCTCCTTAATATCTATATGGGGGTATGAGTAGATGATGTTGATGAGCTACTGATTTTTTTAAAATTATGTCAATCAAACCTTGGATCTAACATTTACTTTTGGTGGATGACTATTATACAATGGATATCTTATCGATGTGATTTATTTATACCTTTCCCAAACTTAATTACTTTCATTCACTCCTATTGACATCCATGATGGTGAACATGGATGATCATATGGATGGATGATGCATGATATGCTTGGTATCTTGGTTCTCAAATGGTAGTGAAGATATCATCTAAAAACACACATAGACTGAAAAAGAAACACATAAAAAAACATGTAGAATTGATAAATCCTAATCTATTGAGTGCTACTCAACACCCACTCAGTAGAATAAGATTAATTTGACTATTGGTGGTAGGGCTTAATCATATATCTATTCACTCACCCTAGTAAAATAGTTCCTTAAAGATCTCTTAAAACCATTATTCCTTGTTGTGATAGTTCATGCATAACATAAGGCTCTTTCCATCGAATCTATAACTTACCTAGAAATGATCTGAAGTAACTATCATATAATAAGATTGTTTGATCCTTCTGAAATTCCTTATGGAAAAAATTCCTATCATGCCATGCTTTTTGGATCTAGTTGTGAACTTCTTGCATTCATGATGCTATGCATCTATACTCATCCATCTTATTCAGTTTGAGAAGTTTGTGGGTGAGAGACTCATGATCCCCTAGTCTCATGACCATGGAAATGTGTAGATTAGGTACCAAGTATTCCATTGACATAAGTGCTTCAATCCCATAGACCAAATGGAAGGGAATAAAACTTGTGACTATAATTTTTTCTTGGTCTACCAAAATGCCTTCACTACACACCACATGACCTAGCAGAACACCAAGAGGTGTGAAGAATAAAAACTTTTTCAAATTTAGAGTGATGCACAGAGCTCAACAACATTATAACATAAAGCAAAAATTAGACAAATGTTATTTAAACAAGGAAAAGACTACCAATCATCAAGATAAACTTCTATAAAGTCATGAATGAATTCCTTGAATTCAATCACCACTGCATGAGAGAAAATTGTAGGTTAATTCTTAAGGCTAAAAGGCATTACCTTGTACATAAACTATCCCCATTCCATAAAAAAATCATTTTGGCTCTATCTTCTTCTGAGATAGGTATTTGATGATAGCCACTAAACCATCCATGAAAGAGTAGACTTCATGGCCTCTGACAGATTCCAAAAATTCATCTATGAATGGAATTGGGAATGGATCATTTAGAATTGGTAATCCCACATACTTTGATCTCCTTAGTTTTATTAGACTACACTACCATGGATCTAACCCAATCTTCCTAAACCCTTGATAGATTATTTTTGCATCCCACATTCTATTGAGTTCATCCTTCACTTTTAGCTTCGTGTTAGGATTTAGCTTGTATGGTCATTTCATTTTGGGTTGTGCACACTCCTTGAGTTCAATATGTATTTCACCTAGAGATGGATCAAATCCTCATACTTATGATAATTTAGTGGGAAAGACATCTTGATAATCTCATAGAAGTTGCATAGCTTCAAAATTTTAAGTTTTTATCCAATAATCAAATATGTGCACCAATTTGAGAACCAACCAATTCTAATGTTTGTTACAAGATTTTTAATGGGTTGCTAGTAAATCTTACACTTTTCCTCACCAATAAATTATTGTATCAATCATTTCCCTTACTTTTCTATAATTTGTATGCTATGAAGCTTGTCTTCTTTAGTTTGTTCTATGCCAAGGTCCTTTACTAGTTCTACTAGCCATTCTGGTTCAAATAAATTAGTCAAATCAAGATCACCATCAAAATTAGAATCCTCAATATCTTGTTTTTCATCATGTATTCGATGGCATGGCTATGTAAGAGATTATTATTCTTTCTTGGCATCTTTATATCTTTATAATGTTTAATTGAGATCAAAATCTATGTTCTTTTATATAGTGGATTCTGTCGTGGTGCTTAAATCTTCCACACACCCATGGCATAAGAATTATTTGATTTTTAGTTGTGCATTTGAAACAAAGGATTTTCATCTTCAAAAACAAACATTTTTATGAAATCAATTTGCACTTGTTCCCAATGTTTTGTCTCCCTCCTATGCTCTTGATGCATATACCATGCTAATGGTAAAGGATAAATTGTATAATTAAATATGTGAAACCAATACTTTGGTGCCATATATTCCTCAGTCTAGAATTCAACACATTTATGAATATGAATTTCAAGACACTCACCTTCTTGGAAGAAAGGCCAATTAATTTTGATGATATGTGGTAGCTAGGACATTCTAATCATGATATTTCATGCATCATCTCACTTGAATTGATAATTTCTATGAATTTCCCACCATGTTGCTGTAATTCCCTTCAGAGCACTAACCCACTAGTTGATGGCAGATACATGAAATTGTAAGCATAAAATGAACTGATCGATATCCTCAATTATATGGTACATAGGAAGTTATCTTTCATGTGAAAAAACCATTATCATATGTTTGATTTCATGATCACCTTGAGTCCAGTTAAGTAGGTGTGTGTTTGAGTCTCCATTGACAGATGAAGCTACTTCCCAAGGTAAAGTGCCTTCTCTAGTCGATTCAATATAATCCTACATATTATCATCTACTTGATAGAGGAAGTTAACTTCTAAATGAGTAGGGTATTTAGTAGACATAGACACATAATATTCTATAAAAAATTGGGTTGCTAATGACCAAGTAACTACTAGTTTTGGCCTCCATTATTTGATGTCTTCAACTATTGAGTGAGTAACAATTATACCTAAGGCTTAGTATGCTCATACAAGAAGTTACACTCATATGTGCATAGATATTTTAGATTTCACCTTCATCTAGCTGGGTTCTTACATGACATATGGATAATTTAGTTTAACTAGAATGATGTACAATTTGTGTGCTTTATTAAGAGAAATAATGACAACCTTATCTCCCTAGTGCTCCTCTAATTGATTTTTCACCATGTTGATATTCATTTGACCATCATATGCCCATTTATTACCAATAAACATAGGGTAATGTGTTTTTGTTTTCATCTTTATATCAATTATTTCAAAGTCACCTCATAGGGTCAATTCTATAACTTTGATCTCAACATCTTCTAATCTAAAAATAGGCTCAACTCATTCATATTTGGCTAAGCTCAAATTTACTGGGTTGTAACTTAGAACCATTCATCTAATAGCCTCCCATGTAGACCTATAAGTCATGTTGAATGTACTACTAAAATCAAAGACAACATTTGGAATTTCATAGTCTGCAACCTCAATGTTGATTTGTGCATCTACATCCCAAGGATTCTTTATTTTGATGTACCAATTATGTAGAAAGTTTTTAATATTTTGAGAGATGTCTATATTGCATAGAGTGCTTAAAAGTTTCAAAATATCTTTTAGCGTAGTGACAACTCTATCCTCATGCATAATGTGCATAATTTGGCGATACATTTGGGCATCTATTAATGAAACATCTCTTTTAGTAGTGTCTTGATGTTGTATTATTTTCAACATCTTCACATCTTCATACATTAGCCCCTTTTATATAGCTAGGTTTAGGTATTTATCCTATTTTGATTTTTAGATTCCCTGACCTTGAGGCATTTCAAAAGTAGGCAGACCTTTTTTTGCATGTTGGTGTCATGTAACAATGTTCAGGAAGGTATCCTACTCAGGCTATGCACTCATCATATTTACATTCTTGATGGCATTATCCCTTCTTTAATTTTCTAAGAAATGATAGTATTCTATCTCATGCTAGTCATATATCCTAAATTATGCACAATAAGAATATATTTGAGGATTTAAAGGGAAATTTTATTGTACATTTTTATACTCTCCACATAGATAGCATTGTAGATGACGTTGTTGATAGTTATTACTTCTACCACCTTGGTAACCTCCTCTGTATCCTCCCCTAAATCCTCCTATATTATATTGATAACCTCCTTGTTACTGTGTATTGTTCTAGTGCTGATGTTACTAGGTATTATCTCCAATTTTGAATTATTATTGTGTAATTGGTGGGGTCCATCTTGTTTGTTGATGTTGCATCATGGCTGAGCTCTAGGGTGCTGCATAATGGTATTTTGGTGATGGTGGTGTCCAACACAATGAAGGAGGGGTCCAACCAGCTAGACCTTGAGGCTAGTATTATGATGAACTAGGAATCCATTATGGACCTACTTGGGTCACACAACCTTTATCAACCTCTAGGTTGGTAATTTTTTGATTTACCAAGGACACTTATTATGTAGTGATGATAAATACATTTTTAGTGATGCCTTCCTTGAGATCTTGAAAAGCCCTATAGTTTTTTTCATCATTATTTTTTGATTTAAAAAAATATTAATACAAATTCTACAGGTTCTTAACATACTGTTGTAGGAGATGGCATTATGTTTTTGCATGCCCTACTACTCGATATATTTCATATAAATCTATGCTGATATTAAGATAATCATTCCTATGATGTCCTTCTTTCTCACACTCCATACACCATAGATTAAAATTAGGTTTATCTACCTCATGGTATTGCTCCATTCTCTTCATAAAATATTGTAGTGTGTTTTTAATTTTGGAATCTATGATAGGAGCTTCCCCATAGTCTTCAATTTTCTCTACTTGTAGGGAAGTAGATATAACATCTACTTTAGTAACATATTAAGTCTACACATTAGCAAAATTCTAGAATGTAGTCCTTTGATTAACCATGAATCTTTGTATATGTTTATTAAGGCAAATTCCACCTTATTCATAATATTAGAGAATCTATGATCATAGTCATAGACTAATTCTCTTGACTACTACCTTATCTCCTCCAAGTACTGAATAGTCTGACTAGTACATATATATATCTTAAACTCTATGATGATCCATTCCTTAACCTATCATAGAGTTTCTTATTGAATGTCTTTGTGATATATGAACTCAAGTTCTCTACCAGTTAGTGCCCCTATTAAATCTCACTTTTGGACAACTTCATCAGTAATGCCCTTATCTGCCATTTCATTTCATAGGTTAATAAACACTATTCAGGTTTCATGAATCCATCATATATTTATAGGTTTATAAATCCTCCTATATGTCCCATTGTGTTTAATAGTGTTGAGGGGATATTTTACATAGTTATTATAAAAGGGGCTACATTCTAGGCAATCCTACCTACATACTATGAAGATTTATGTGTACACTAAGAGAGTTAATGTGCACACTCTATTTTTCTACATTTATTTTTTTATTTGCTTAGTTTCAACAAGTCCTATGGCCTTCAAAGTCTTTTTTATTGATGTTATTTCAAGTTTGGTACCCCAAAAATGTACTTGATCTGATAATGGACCTTCCCAACTACTATCTTCATGTTTTATTGGTTAAAATCTTCTACTGGAATATAAGAAATTGGGTTGTGAGGATGTGTGCTCTTCTGGTGAATGATTCTTTTTAGTGACTTCTTCTTCTATGATTGAACCTATAATTAATATAGGACTATGTTCTCATTATTTACTAAATTCTTCATGTCCTTTTGATAATACCTATTCTTGTAGCTGTGTAGTACATCTATCATCTAACTGATCTACTTTTACACTATTCGTGCCTTATTCAAACATCTTTTCTTCATCTCATTATTCATCACTTATTTTTGTCTACCATCATTCATCATTTTCTTTCTTCATTCTTTGTCCTTCATCTCTTTCATCTTGATCCTCATGTCTTCTTACTTGCTCATCATCTAGTTTATTATCCCAACATATAGGCATTTGAATATGTCATTATTGATTTTGTGGACATTTGAATAAGTCATGTCCCTTTAATTGTGTGACATTTGAACATGTCCCTTATTTTTGGTCTCCTTGGACCATTGCCTTTTGACTTGCTTTTGAGTGATCTTGTGTGTGTGCTTATTTTATTGTTGAGATTGTAATATTACTATATAGATGTTGCCATGAACTTTATCATGCATCTTAGGCCTTCATATGAGCAAATTGTTATATGCACTTCAATGCTACATTTACCTAAACATGTTCTTCTATATCATACATGGTTACATTAATAGATTATTCAGTTGTCTTACCCTTTTGGGGTGAGGTAACTATCCATTTATATTCTTCCCTCATCTCAAATGGGGGCCATATCGGTGAGGTCATGTCATAGAGGCATGCTCTTCACATTTGGTACAATTTTATATTTAATTGGGGCAAGTCATATAGGCACGTCTTCCACATAATCATAGTTTTAAACTCAGTGGGGGCATGATTTAGAAGCATGTTCTCCACACTTTTTTCACATTTGCCACAATTTTTATATTCAGTAGTGGCATGTCATATAGGCATGGCTTTCACACTTTGAAAGTTTTAGATTAAGTGGTGGCATGATTTGGAAGCATGTTTTCCACACTTATTTAGTATTTGACACACCCATATTTGGTAGGGGCATATTTTAAAAATATGTCATCCACATTGGCACTTATTTCAATTTTTAGATTTATCCATATATAGTAGGGGCATGTTTTGGAAGCATGTTATCTACACTTACAAAATTTATGAATTGGATAAAGCACACATTTATTTAATTCAAATTCATAATTATTTAAGAATTCTATACATTGATACCATTTTTATACATAATTTCAACATGAGACATATCTAAGGTGCATATGATATGCAATGTGCACCTAATATTGCAAAATTTAAGTCAATTTTAGATTTAAAAACACTCTCAAGGTCTTCATCACTCACTAAAATAGAATTTTATAGACTGTATCGAGTCAATCTACTATAGTAGTTGGTTCATTTTTTGGTATGGTTGAGATGATTAAATCACTTAATCTTGCCAAGTTTTTAGGTTGGACTTGATTATATAGTCCAGCGTCACTAGTTTGATAATGTGAGTCAACTTGGTTCACTAAAAGTCACTAGGTTATAAGTATGATTAGGTTTCACAATTGAGCTAATATCAACTACTAGGTGAAAACTTACCTTTTCTCCAAGGTTGGGGGCATGTCCCTTCCAACATATCTTTCTCTCTATCTCCTTAGATATATGCACTTTTCATATTTATATATATTTATCCTAATATTAGTTTTAGAGGCTTATAATGATACATATTTAAAATCATCTTGCCAATAGGCAAGGTAGTTACATCGATACACAGGTGTACTCCTAAACCTTACTCTTTCAAATTCATATTATATTTAATAATTATATATTATAAAATGCTTTTGGTTGTATGTCAATCATGAAAAAAACACTCAAGTTGGTCTTAAATAAAAGGAAAGATGTGTTATACACACCCATATACATATTTGATATTCTTTAAACTAACAATTTTATTACTAGATTGAAGGGGGGGAAATTAGATGATATATATGGATTATATAGCACCTTAGTCTTGTACACTTGGCAAACTCAGAACTTGGCTATTCCTCTAAGTTCTAGACCTTTTTCACTTTTAGAAGTCTCACATATTCTCTATTTTTTCCCCTTGGTCTATATCTTGGTTTATCTAGTCTTATGTTGATGACCTAAACTTTATATCTTTCCTAGAATGCTTAGAATGTACTTAACGTATGCCCCTACAAGTTCTAATATTGTACCTATTTTCCCTATTCATTAGACACTAGTATCCCAAACAAACATCTGCATTGATGCAGGTGTCTTATTTTGATGTAAGCATCCAATACCCTAAATTCATCTAATTTACAAATAAAATGTATCCTAATGGTCAAACTAAGTGATTTAATGCAAGTTATTTTTAAAGAGGAGTGGTACATATTGACAATCACTCTTCATTCATTACTCACCTAGCATACACCCAAAAAAGACCTAAGATTCATACCAAAGAACATTCAATTGAGAAAATATTACTATTTATTCATATTTCCATATCACTCATAAGGACTACACATCTATAGGTATGAAGTACTAAAGAAGTAGCCTAAGAGCTATATTTGATAACTTACAAGCTAGGTCACTCTTATACTTTCCACATATTGCATGATTCACACACAATCTAACACATAAGGGAGAACTACATCAATTTGAGGCCCTCTTAAGAGTATTGGATATGTAGGCAATACTCATTTATAAAGGGGTATTTAGGGTTAGCTTGACACCATGTGCTCATTAGCACATTTTCCCCCAAGGTCACTATGAAGACGAAGAACTAGGGTTTTTAAATTTCATGAATAGAGACAGTCCATGACCTAGATATGAATCCATTAAAGTGAAGGTGAAGAAAAACATAAAATCATCCATGTGGTCACATCCTTTTCTATTAGGTATTTTATATAGTACATGTATGTCAGGTTTATACAATAGTGTTGACACAACCATCCAAGGTTGATGCTATTGTTCATAGCTCTAAATGCACTTAATCTAAAACTTGATAACTATTTCAGATCCCTCTTCCAATCTACTTCCTACCTATTCTAGATCTAAAACATTATAAGCATCTTAACCAAGTACATTATTTCTTTGTTATTTCTATATCTAACATAGTTGTACTTATTATTTTTAACCTATCTTAGTTTCATGAATTCAACATATGTTATATATGAGTTTAACATCTAATTGGCCTACTATAGAGATAGCTTATCACTCTTTTAACGTAGGCTATTTTTATCCCTTTAACCCTAGATAACCCCAATCTATATTTTTAGGGTTAAACATTCATCTAATTCATCCTCACTCAAATTGATACTTTGAAAGTTGTGTTTTGGACCAATTGTGTTGAATCATTAATCAAATTTCAAAATTACTAAAATCATATCACTTCTCATTGATTAATTAACAACTTAGGGTTTACATTCCATACTCCCTTAAATGTTAAATCAATTGATGAACCCAACTTACTTTAAATACTACCCAAACCCTGGCCCTATATACTACTAGTATTTGTATCCTTCTTTTTCCTATTTCCATTAGTTGTGTTAGACTTTTCAAATTTCATATATTATGTTATAACAACCCTCTTTAATTTTGTTTACTATATGCCATCTTAAAATCTTATATCTCTTCTGTTAATAAGAAGTGCTAGGTTTAGTGGCAATCCTATTGAGCATACCCAAATTACTTCCATTCGAGCCTATATGATGGACAAAGGACCAATTACAACCCCCCTCATTGATCCTTCACAACTTGATTATGTGGAATTAAATGAAAATACATCCAAACATACACAATACAATCAATATCAAAATGATACACAATATGGGAATTGAGATACACTCCCCCCATTTGATAATGAAAATCTTATAGTCAATAAGGATGAAATTTTAAAGAGTTTCATAGATATACTTTAGGAATAACCCCATGATCATGCACAAATTATGTAATCCATAATGGAAATAAATGACAAATCCAATAATGTTCATTCTTATACTCCCCTAGATGCCAATATTGATACACTTACTATGGGGGAAACTCATACTATACAACAACCTTCTCTAACTCAAGAACCTTAAACAATGGCAACACATCCTATGGCTAGTTCCTTCTCTCCATATGTACAATCCCTTATGCATGATATCCATGATTTTTAGGTGAGGGTGTTATATCTTTAGTAGGGTGCTACTAGGACATCTCATGCTTTAGATTCTCATGTTATTTTACATACACCTTTGGCACAACATATAAAAACAACTCCTTTACCATCTAGATTTGTGGCAACCAAGATTACTTTGTATGATAGTGTGACCTAGATCACCATCTATGATATTTACATGAAACATGTTTGGACTATGTGTCTAATGATTAGATCCTCACTAAGTTGTTCCCTCATAATTTAAAGGACTATGCATTACAATAGTTATATGATCTTCCTAATCAGTCAATCACAACATTCAATCTATTGGAAGATATGTTTTTGGCACACTTTTCAATCAACATCAGTGACAAGGGTTCTTATGCTCAAGAGGCACAACTCAAAAAAAAATTCATTGAGCCAATAGCTAAATATGTCTTGTGATATAAAACTATATTAACAAATATGACTAGCCCCATGGTAGATAAATAACTCTAAGAAATATTCAAGAAGGGTTTGTTATTGCATGAATATATCCTATTCAAGAAGTTTCCATCATTCACATATATTTATCATACAGTGAAATAACATGAATTTAAGATTCTCTCCATGGGAAAACTAAAGTACTCAACTAGATCAGAGTCAAATACTAAGAGTTTCAATTATCTCCCATATAATTTATATCCCAATGATAAAAATAATGATTCAAAAATAATAGTTAATGTAGCTTTAAATCCACCTCATTGCATGGTCCTATCATATCCTCTAAGGATAAATTTCATGAATCTTCCTTAGTCACCAACACAGGTTCTATAGTAGCTCTTGGAATGAAATGTCATATCTCTCCCTCCCATTAAAGAGGTTGATATGGCTAGGCCTCTTCTAAATAACTATAATTCTTATGCATTTTATGACTATCATAGGGCACTGGGCCATACTACCAAAAAATACATTAGCTTATGACATAAGATAAAATATTTTATAGAAGCTAATATCATTGATCTCAACACTCCTATAGAGGCACCTAGACCAAAACAAACATAAGAAAGGACACTAAAAATATTTTTAGTTTCATTTCCAAAACATATGGCTCATGAGATAGTAGGAATTTCAGGTGTTCATTAAACATATCAGACACAACCACCACTATCATCCTATCATGCTCAAATGATGGACACACACCCTATAAATAATATCATCAAGGTGTATCATACTATAGTGCCATATAGACCTCTTATAACTTTTTAAGAGTAGGATATAGTTGAAATTGACACATATTTCTATGAAATCTTTATATGAGCCTACATTGATAATGATCCTATTCAGAGTGTCATGGTTGGTAATAGGTCAAGTGTCAATATGTGTATTATCACACTTCTACATCACTTGGGTTACTCATAGAAGGATATTTTTTAGACATATACAATTATTTATGGTTTCAGTGGCCATATTCAGAGCTCCATTAAGGAGATTATACTTACATTATAGATTGGGCCCACACATGTGGCCACTATATTCATAGTAGTTGTAGACACCAAAAATATATACACCATGATTTTAAGTGTCAAAATACCCCTTGACCACCTTGAGACCCTTTTGGGACCAACCTAACCCTCTAACCCCTAATCAAGCTTACCCACAATCATTTAGCTGTGCTAACTTGACCTAACATTTTACCCCTTTTTACCCTTAACCCTTGACTGTTGATGGTCAGGATGACCATCAATGGTCAGGGACCACCTCCTCAACCACTAACATGCAAACTCACCCACCTTGATTTTATAAAACAACTCATTTAATTCTTGTTGTGATCCACTACATGCATGATTTAAATTTAGGAGGCCCAGTTTACATGCTATTGTAACTCTCTTTCCTTGCCTATAAGATAGAGTACAGAGGTGAAAATACATCTATAATTGTTATCAAGATCTTATGCATCTAGAAGTTTATTTTTTGTAATTTAATCACCCTCGGTAATTTAGCAATCCAATAATCATATCAGAGAGCTAACTTGTCATCACCTCTCTAGTAAGATCTCAAGTACTGTTACTTTATTGGAATCAAGCTAGATTCCACCAATAGGTTAACTACCTCAACCCTCCACCCAATCAACTTTTGGTAAGACAATTCCTTGTTTATTAGTATTCATTTAATTTATTTCCATTTTGTAATCAACCCATGTCTTACCTATCTCTCAAAATCCATCTTTTGGATCTCATTAACCAACCTTTTTACCAGCCTAGATACAAATATAGTAACCATCTATGGTTGACTCAACCACTGATGGTTTGTCCAACTGTTGATGGTTACCTTGACTGCTAATGGTCACCTTAACCACTGACAGTCATCTCAACTACTAATGGTCACTGTCGCAATGAGAAACATCAAACTAATTTAACCTATATTTACCTAATCAAACCTAATTCTTTGTGCTCCTACCTATTCACAGACCCTGTTTTGATTTTTTGAAGCATACCCCAACTCCATAACACTAGTATTAATTAGTTTATCATCAGTTTAATCATTTATAGTCTATTTTTTAGCAAGCATTATTGTGTTCAATTTTAGTATCTTTTGATTTATTGATGTAAGTAATTTCCTTTCTATTTTATAAACTTAATTGTTTATAAACATGTGGATTGATAACCCCTAAGGAAGCTCTCACTTCTGGGATCTAGCTATCACCAGGCAATCCACTAAACTATTTGTCTAATAAATAAATTTACTTTAGTGATTTATTATCCATAGGTCATATTCCCAAGCCAAAGAGGAGTTCTTCACAATATTCTGATTCCACATGTGCATAATCAAATAGGTTTTTCAACCATACCCATACTTAGTTTATTCTTTTCCCCTTTCCAAATTATAAGCAAGAAATTCACTTAAACATTTTGGCATGCCCAGTGGGAATTTTGTGTCCTTGGGTTCTTATTTTATTGCATTCTCTCTCTATTATATGATCATTAACAAAATCAAAAGTTTATTTTGGGCTTAGAATTAAGTGCATACATCGACTATTTGAAAGTTGATTTCACATAGCTTAACTTAAAAGCAAAGTAATCTATTGTAGCTTCACTCTTTGTTGCACACACTAAACCAAACCACTTTCATAAATTAAACACTAAACAAAATTGAGATAAGGCCTAACTAAGATTTCATCACCTAGAGGTAACCTTACACTTTCACAAAAATCTTACTTGGAGGTCATTACCAAGGGGAGAACCAACTCAGCTCTCTAGTTGAGTATAATCTCTCGATATCACTATATATATTGGCTAAGAACCCAACACCCTTATCACTATAGTGTGTAAAGTGAGGGTAGGACCCAATACCAAGCCATGCATTGATTCAAATACAAATTATTTTTGAGCACCTAAACACAACCTAAAACCAACCTTAGATTTCCTCTTTACTACCTACTCTACAAACCAATTTTAGTCACACATCTTCTTAAGGCATAATCCAAAAGTGAGGTTAATTAAAACATCAGGACTTAACGTATCATTAGAGTATGATTTGATTTCTTTGATCATTTTTTTGTCTTCTCTTTTTTTGAGTAGTGAGGTTGTTTGTGCTTTCTATCTCCCTTATCTCGCCTAGTTCTCACTCTCCAACAACAAAGAGACCTTGTGGAGAAAAACCCATCACCAAGTCAACCTACCTCTTCTACCTCTTCATCCATAGAATACATTTTCAAACTAGTAGACTCTCTTCACCCCTTAGGAAGTCCTAATTTCCATCAAGAGGTCCCTCAAGGAGATGTGGATTTTTCCACTTTCTTAGATAACAATCCCATGGCCTTACAACATTATCTTATAACAACATATTACCATATATTGACTTCAACCCCACCCATAGATCTGACTTATAACATGCCTCTCCACTTCATGGGGAGTACCTCTTTCACCATGGTTACAACTCAATTGTTAACTACCTAAGCCTTCTTATCAACCAACAACCCTGTTAAGATTACCATAGAGAACCAACCAAACCAAAATACTATTGCCCTTATACCTTATACTCCTAACAACCACTCTTCCACTATAGGAGTGCCTACCTCTAACACTACCAACCTTCCTTTAGATACCTCTAACCCATCAACCAATACTCTGCTTCAAATCCTTATGGTGTCCATACCCTCTACCTTACCACAAATTATCATGAGGGTCACCACCCTTCCATCAGTCACCAACCCAACTACTAATTCTATCCAACAAACACCTCTAGCACCAAACTTTGACTACATCCATAACATACAATGGCATGTATCCATACCTTCTACCCAACCACCTACCTCTACCTACCCTTATGTATCTTCCATCTAACCATTGGCATCCACTTACCAATATGTGATAGCCTCCCAACCTTATACCCACTATCAATATACTTCCCATCCATCCCAATAATATGCATCTTATAACCCTTCAGGTGTATAACCCCAAGTTTACCTAATGAAAATGCTTATGGAAAAGATGACCTCCTTAGAGTCATCCACTTGAAGTGCTCATAACATCTTATCATATGACCAAATTTGTAATGAGCCCATCCATCCATTCGTACCTATCAAGCCATATCCTCCCCAAAAGGAACTTACCAAGTTCTCTAAAATTCAAATCAAAGAGGATCCCCAATAGTAACTTAGGGAATTTAGGCATTCTTGTTATCTCATCACCTATGATGATGCCTTCTTCTCTACACCTTCCCCATATATCTAGCCAATCTGGCATTAGATTGGTATAGTGACATACCTTATCACTCCCTTTTCTCTTTCACCCAACTAGCTCAAACCTTCTTGGACCACTTATGGATCAGTATCTCTAAGAAAATTTCTATCACCGACCTCTACTCTATCTAGTAGTTTGAGGATGAATCCAGTACCAATTTTGGCTCATTAGAGAATTCTGATTAACCAAATTTATTTTTCTTTTCCTCAACCCAAACTCATAGAGCTCTTTGCTTGGGCATGTGAAAGGCATATCTCCTTTACACTGCATGTCCAAAGCTTTCAAAACTTCTATGAAGATATTACCATGACACTTAAGTTAGAGAATTGAGCCATTGATGAAGGAAAGCTAAAGATAAAAAACAAAAACTCAACCTATAAAACCAATTTGGCCTCTTCTTCCAAGTCAAGCAACTAATCCAACACCAATACAAAGAAGAAGGGAACTACAAATGTGGTTGTCCTTAAATCCACTCCTCTACCTTATGTCAACCAATATAATTCCTTTAGTTTCTCAAAGCAAAACCCGAGGAGCCAAACCCAAAATAACCAAAAGCAATTCACTCCACTCAGAGAATCTTATGTATCCATCATGGAGAAGTTATTGAAATCCAACATCAATCAACTTATCCCTATCAAGCCACCCCAAAAATATGATTCTTCTCACTCATGCCTAGTTGGTATAATGAAAATGATCTATGTTCCTTACATCGAGTGGTAGGGCATGATGTTAGTAGGTGCAACAACCTTGTCCAATCCCTCATTGATAAGGGGGAGCTTACATTGGACAACCCCAATGCACCATCAAACCAAGCCCTTGATATATTTAGGAAACCCTTCCCAAACCATAATCCTAGCAAGAACGAGAGAAACAATGTTGAATGATCTCATGATACCCACACAGTTAACATGGTTCTTGACACACTCACTATTAAAAAGCCTATCAACCAACCTATTTGTCCCTCACCCTCTCTACTTATTAAGGTATAAAAATTACCTTCTCCTCATTTAGAAACCCAAACTAAGGAAACACCATATTCTCTCACTCCACTTATTGAGGTAATGGAACCACTATCCTCCCTTGTAATTGATATACCAAAATAACCAACCATCACCACCTCACCTTCACATTTAACTATTGAGCAAACCACTCCCCCTTCGAAAACCATTCTTAGGGAACAAATACCTATGTATACTCTTCCCATAGAAGAACCACCTATCTCAACCTTGCATTCTTTGATTGAGGAAGAGGATGAGGTTATCATCCCTATGTCTCCACCTAGGGGCTTATCTTTTAGGTCCACTATTCAGGGAATCAAACCAACCTACAAACCATTCTCTAGGCTAGTGTAGAAATTGGAATTTATCTCTAGCCCTAATATATATCGAGCAAACTTTTAGAAAAAATTAGGGCTACCTTATATCACCAATCAAGAACCTCCTACCATATCTTTAGTAAACCAACCCATCACTTCTGTCATCCAAGCTTCTACCCTATCAACTACTTTTACTAATCCAACAATCCCTCAACCATCTAAGACACCTAGACCCTAAATAACTAGGTCACCTTCTAAGACCAAAAAAACCAAACCAATCAAAAACCTTGGTATCCTCCCTACACCAAGCCTTAGTCACCCTTTGATGAAGGTATAACTAACATATTCAAACCCAACCACCAAACACTAGAAAAAAGAAACCAAAGGGTGAAACCACACAAATCTTAGAAGGCCCAAATTTTACCTCCCTTAACATTGCCCTCCATTCTAGGGCCTCATCCCTCTACTTTGAATAGTAACCCAATTACCTCTACTAAAACCCCACCACCTATTTTGGTTACACCTTTGTATTTTCTCTCTGATGTACCTCTTTTCACCACACCAATAATACCTAAGATACCTACCTTATTGTCTTCTACCTCTAGCTAGTTCATCAACCTCCTTGTCTAAACTAAAGACATCAACCAAGTGTACCACCCTACCTAAAACACCTACCACCAAAATTATCTCTAAACAACCTCCTACTTCAACCATCAAAGTACAAACCACTACACCTTCACCACCTTTAACTAAATCATAATTGACCATTTTCCATAGGTTATTATTGACCTATTTTCTAGCCTCACCTCCCATTAGACCCTTTTACCCTTTTGCCTCCAAGCCCATTTGGAAAAATGACCACCAAGTCTATTCTTATCATAAGACACTTGGCCATGATACAGAGAATTACAAAGCTCTCCAAATCATTATCCACTAGCTTTATGATGAGGATGATCTATTAATAGATGAACTTCCTATGAGCCCTATACCAATAATATCAATAACCATACCTACCCAATGCTCACCTACTCCTCCACTCTCACCTAAGAGTGAAGATGAGTTTGACCAATCCTCCAGTTCAACCTCTCTTTCTATCCATACTATCAACATGGCCATAAGAGCACAACAAAAAGATAAGGTGAAGGCTAAGATGTCCATTCCTTAAATTTGCCCCTCCTCAAACTCCCAACTAACCTAAACCCAATCATCTCCATCTTTAACCACACCCAAGGTGTCTATCTTAGGTGCCTCCCAATATAACCTCTCCAAATCCATAAAGAGAGTTATCCTCAAACAACTTCATTAGACCCTAGCAAAGATGAACTTGTATGAGTTGATCTCTACCTCTCTCATCACTACCAATCACTAATAGAGGATTTGAAATCTATTGAGGTTTAACTCAAAGATCTCTAACCTCTATTAGCCTTTATTGGTGCCCTTCAAATTTTTAGCCTTGTTACCTTCAAGAATTTGAAAATACCCTCCATCCATCTCAAGGACCTAGATCCTCCTCTATTTATCATTACCTACATATCAAATAGGTACATATTGATGGGGGAGCTACCATTAACATCATCTCAACTCACACCTACAACCAACTCAACTTGTCAAACAATGACATGTCTGAATCTTTGACCTTCCTTTGTTCCTTCAATGATACCATGGCCACTACCTTAGAAACTATAATCCTTCATATCTATCAAGGACCCCACATTCTCCTTAAACTTTTATATGTTTTAAAATGTGAATTATGATAAAACATATTATTGGGATGACCTTGGATTCACTCTATAGGTTATGTTTCCTTTATCCTACACCATTACATTAAGTTTGAGCATGAAGGCCATGTCATCACCATCCAATCTAACCCAAGCCATTTCTTGAGATGTAACATGACTTATTTCCTGAATAATGTCCTCATACCCCCATCCAACACACCCTCAATAACTAAAACTTAGCTTCCTACCACCAAAGTCAATATCATCTCCCCTACTACTAACAAGGAATTGACTAGTTCCTCTATACCTTTACACCAAATATCCATCATAAACCCTTTAGAACTAATGTTTTATTGTCTTTCACTGGGGGAGTATTACCTTTTAGTGATTTATGCTTTCCCTACTCCTTATGAGTATGGGAAACTTGACAACCAATCAAGATATCACCCGAATGCTATGACTATTATTCCCTTCAAACCTCCCCACCATCAGACCTATTTTATCTATGGGGGAATTGACAAATCCATCAATACTTCTACCAGCTCTCTTCCTCCTTGACCATTCATCATTGGTTTCTATTACCTAGATAAACTAAGCTTCACCAAAACATACTTCCATCAGTGTGCTTGGAAAGGCTTCAGTCATGGGCGGTATGAGTATAGCCCACATGAATTGGTCAACATCAAAACCAAGAAGCCACACAAGCAACACAAACTTGGTTTCATCTTACCTAATAAGAATAAAGCCAAATAGCCTGCCATTACCATTGTTGAAGAAGACATTCCTTCCTCACTGATCTCTTCCACACCTAAGTGTGAGGATGATGACATCATCCCAAACACAATTACCTCTACAAAAACCCCACCACCTATTTTGGTTACACCTTTGCATTTTATCTCTGATGTACCTCCTTTAACCACACTAATAATACCTAAGATACGTACCTTATGGTCTTCCACCTCTAGCTAGGTCATCAACCTCCTTGTCTAAACTAAAGCCATCAACCAAGTGTACCACCTACCTAAAACACCTACCACCAAACTTATCTCTAAACAACCTCCTACTTCAACCATCAAAGTAAAGACCACTACACCTTCACCACCTTTAACATAATCATAATTGACCATTTTCCATAGTTTATTATAGACCTCTTGTTTAGCCTTACCTCCCATCAGACCCTTTTACCCTTTGTCCTCCAAGCCCATTTGGTACAATGACCACCAAGTGTGTTCTTATCATAAGACACTTGGCCATGATACGGAGAACTACAAATCTCTCCAAATCATTATCCACTAGCTTTATGATGAGGATGAGCTATTAAGAGATGAACCTCCTATGAGCCCCATACCAATACTATCAACAACCATACCTACCCAATGATCAGCTACTCCTCCACTCTCACCTAAGAGTGAAGATGTGTTTGATCAATCCTCCAGTTCAACCTCTCTTTCTATCCATACTATCAACATAGACATAAGAGCACAATAAAAGGATAAGGGGAAGGCTAAGATGTCCATTCCTTAAACTTACCCCTCCTTAAACCCTCAACCAACCTACACCCAATCATCTCCATCTTTAACCAAACCCAAGGTGTCTATCTTAGGTGCTTCCCAATATAACCCATCGAAATCCATCAAGAGAATTATCCTCAAACAACTTCATCAAACCCTAGCAAAGATGAACTTGTATGAGTTGATCTCTACCTCTCTCATCACTACCAATCACTAATAGAGGATATTTAATCTTTTGAGGTCTATCTCAAAGATCTCCAACCTCTATTAGCCTTTATTAGTGCCCTTCAAATTTCTAGCCTTGTTACCTTTAAGAATTTGAAAATACCCTCCATCCATCTCAATGACATAGATCCTACTCTATTTATCACTACCTACATCAACCAAACCCACAACAAATTGGTACTGATTGATGGGGGAGCTAGCATTAACATCATCTCATCTCATGCCTACAACCAACTCAACTTGTCAAACAATGTCATGTCTGAATCTTTGACCTTCCTTTGTTCCTTCAACGATACCATGGCCTCTACCTTAGGAACTCTCATCCTTCATATCTGTTTAGGACCCCGCATGCTCCCTAAACTTTTATATGTTGTAGAAAGTGAATTATGATGAAACATCTCATTGGGATGACCTTGGATTTGATCTATAGGTTATGTTTCCTTTATCCTCCACCATTACATTAAGTTTGAGCATGAAGGTCATGTGATCACCATCCAAGCTAACCCAAACCCTTTATTGAGATGTAACGTGACCTATTGCCTAAATAATGTCCTAATACCCTCATAAAACACACCCTCAATAACTAAAACTCAACTTCCTACCACCAAAGCGAATATCATCTCCCCTATTACTGACAAGGCATTGACTAGTTTCTCTATACCTTTACACCAAATCCCCATCATAAACCCTTTAGAATCCATATTCTATTGTCTTTAACTGGGAGAGTATTACCTTTTAGTCCTTTATGCTTTCCCTACTCCTAATGAGTATGGAAAACTTACAACCTAACTAGGATATGACCCCGATGCTAGGACTATTATTCCCTTCAAACCTCCCCACCATCAGACATATTTTATCTATGGGGGAATCAACAAATCCATCAATACTTCTACCACCTCTCTTACACCCTAACCATTCATCATTGGTTTGTATTACCTAGATAAACTAAGCTTCACCAAAACATACTTCCATTAGTGTGCTTGGAAAGGCTTCAGTCTTGGGTGGTATGAGTATAGCCCACATAAATTGGTCAACATCAAAACTAAGAAGCCATAGGAGAAACACAAACTTGGTTTCATCTTACCTAATAAGAATAAATCCAAACAACCTGCAATTACCATTTTTGAAGAAGACATTCCTTCCTCACTGATCTCTTCCCCACCTAGGTGTGAGGATGATGACATCATCCCAAACCTAATTACCTCTACCAAAACCCCACCACCTATTTTGGTTACACCTTTGCATTTTATATTTAATGTACCTCATTTCAACACACCAATAATACCTAAGATACCTACCTTATGGTCTTCCACCTCTAGCTAGCTCAAAAATCTCCTTGTCTAAACTAAAGCCATCAACCAAGTGTACCACCATACATAAAACACCTACCACCAAACTTATCTCTAAATAACCTCCTACTTCAACCATCAAAGTAAAGACCACTACACCTTTACCACCTTTAACTGAATCATAATTGACCATTTTCTAGAGGTTATTATAGAACTCTTATTTAGCCTTACCTCCCATCAGACCCTTTTACCCTTTTGCTTCCAAGCCCATTTGGTACAATGACCACCAAGTGTGTTCTTATCATAAGACATCTAGCCATGATACAGAGAAATACAATGCTTTCCAAATCATTATCCACGAGCTTTATGATGAGGATGATCTATTAATCAATGAACCTCCTATGAGTGCCATACCAATACTATCAACAACCATACCTACCCAACACTCACCTACTCCTCCACTCTCACCTAAAAGTGAAAATGAGTTTGACCAATCCTCCAGTTCAACCTCTCTTTCTATCCATACTATCAACATGGTCATAAGAGAACAACAAATGGATAAGGGGAAGGCTAAGATGTCCATTCCTTGAACTTACCCTTCCTCAAACTCCCAACCAACCTACACCTAATCATCTCCATCTTTAACCAAACCCAAGGTGTCTGTCTTAGGTGGCTCCCAATATAACCCCTCAAAATACATCAAGAGAGTTATTCTCAAACAACTTCACTAGACCCTAACAAAGATGAACTTGTATGAGTTTATCTCTACCTATCTCATCACTACCAATCACTAATAGAGGATTTAAAATCTATTGAGGTCTAACTCGACGATCTCCAACCTCTATTAGCTTTTATTGGTGCCCTTCAGATTTCTAGCCTTGTTACCTTCAAGAAATTGAAAATATCCTCCATCAATCTCAAGAACCCAGATCCTCCTCTCTTTATCACCACCTACATCAACCAAACCCACATAAAATAGGTACTAATTAATGGGGGAGCTAGCATTAACATCATCTCATCTCACGTCTACAACCAACTCAACTTGTCAGACAATGTCATGTCTGAATCCTAGACCTTCCTTTGTTCCTTCAATGACACCATTGCCACTACCTTAGGAAATATCATCATTCTTATATATTTAGGACCCCTCATGCTCCCTAAACTTTTATATGTTGTATAAGGTGAATTGTGTTAAAACATCTTATTGGTATGACCTCAGATTCGCTTTATAGGTTATGTTTCCTTTATCCTACACCATTACATTAATTTTGAGCATGAAGGCCATGTCATTACCATAAAATCTAACCCAAGCCCTTTCTTGAGATGTAACATGACTTATTTACCCAATAATGTCCTCATACCCCCATCCAACACACCCTCAATAACTAAAACTTAACTTCTTACCACCAAAGCGAATATCATCTCCCCTACTACTAACAATGAATTGACTATTTCCTCTATACCTTTACACCAAATCCCCATCATAAACACTTTAGAATCCATGTTCTATTATCTTTCACTAGGGGAGTATTACCTTTTAGTTCTTTATTCTTTCCCTACTCCTCATGAGTATGGGAAACTTGACAACCAACTAGGATATGACCCCAATGCTAGGATTATTATTCCCTTCAAACCTCCCCACCATTAGACCTATCTTATCTATGGGGGAATCAAAAAATCCATCAATAATTCTACCACCTCTCTTCCACCCTGGCCATTCATCATTGGTATCTATTACCTAGATAAACTAAGCTTCACCAAAACATACTTCCATTAGTGTGATTGGAAAGGCTTCAGTCTTAGGCAGTATGTTTATAGCACACATAAATTGGTCAAAATAAAAATAAAGAAGCCACAAAAGAAACACAAACTTGGTTTCATCTTACCTAATAAGAAAAAATCCAAACAACCTACCATTACCATTGTTGAAAAAGACATTCCTTCCTCACTGATCTCTTCCACACCTAAGTGTGAGGATGATGACATCATCCCCAACCCAATTATTTCTACCAAAATGGTATTTTGGTTACACCTTTGCATTTTATCCCTAATGTACCTCCTTTCACCACACTAATAATACCTAAGATACCTACCTTATGGTCTTCCACCTCTAGCTAACTCATCAACCTCCTTGTCTAAACTAAAGCCATCAACCAAGTGTACCACCCTACGTAAAACACCTACCACCAAACTTATCTCTAAATAACCTCCTGCTTCAACCATCAAAGTAAATACCACTACACTTTCACCACCTTTAACTAAATCATAATTGACCATTTTCCATAGGTTATTATAGACCTCTTGTTTAGCCTTACCTCCCATCAAACCCCTTTACCCTTTTGCCTCCAAACCCATTTGGTACAATGACCACCAAGTGTGTTCCTATCATAAGACACTTGGCCATGATATGGACAACAACAAAGCTCTCCAAATCATTATCCACTAGCTTTATGATGAGGATGATCTATTAACAGATGAACCTCCTATGAGCCCCATACCAATACTATCAACATCCTTACCTATGAAATGCTCACCTACTCCTCCACTCTCACCTAAGAGTGAAGATGAGTTTGACCAATCCTCCAGTTTAACCTCTCTTTCTATCCATACTAACCACATGGTCATAATATAAAAACAAAAGGATAAGGGGAAGGCTAAGATTTCCATTCCTTGAACTTACCCCTCCTTAAACCCCCAACCAACCTACACGCAATCATCTCCATCTTTAACCAAACCCAAGGTGTCTATCTTAGGTGCCTCCCAATATAACCCCTCAAGATCCATCAAGTGAGTTATCCTCAAAAAAATTCATTAGACCCTAGCAAAGATAAAATTGTATGAGTTGATCTCTACCTCTCTCATCACTACCAATCACTAATAGAGGATTTTCAATCTATTGAGGTCTAACTCGAAGATCTCTAACCTCTATTAGCCTTTATTGGCACCCTTCAGATTTCTAGCCTTGTTACCTTCAAGAATTTGAAACTACCCTCCATCCATCTCAAGGACTTATATCCTCCTCTATTTATCACTGCCTACATCAACCAAACCCACATAAAATAGGTACTAATTTTTGGGGGAGCTGGCATTAACATCATCTCATCTCACGCCTACAACCAACTCAACTTGTCAAATAATGTCATGTATGAATCTTTAACCTTCCTTTATTCCTTCAACGATACCATGGCCACTACCTTAGGAACTATCATCCTTCATATCTATTTAGGACACTGCATTCTCCCTAAACTTTTTTATGTTGTAGAAGGTGAATTATGATAAAACATCTTATTGTGATTACCTTGGATTCACTCTATAGGTTATGTTTCCTTTATCCTCCACCATTACATTAAGTTTGAGCATGAAGGCCATGTCATCACCATCCAAGCTAACCCAAGCCCTTTCTTTAGCTATAATATGACTTATTGCCCTAATAATGTCCTCATACCTCCATCCAACACACCCTCAATAACTAAAACTCAACATCCTACCACTAAAGCAAATACCATCTCCCCTACTACTGAAAAGGCATTGACTAGTTCCTCTATACCTTTACACCAAATCCCCATCATAAACCCTTTATAATCCATATTCTATTGTCTTTAACTGGGGGAGTGTTACCTTTTAGTTCTTTATGCTTTCCCTACTCCTCATGAGTATGGGAAACTTGCCAACCAACTAGGATAGTAACCCAATGCTAAGACTATTATTCCCTTCAAACCTCCCCACCATCAGATGTCTTTTATCTATGGGGGAATTGACAAGTCCATCAATACTTCTACCACCTCTCTTCCACCCTGACCATTCATCATTAGTTTCTATTACCTAGATAAAATAAGCTTCACCAAAACATACTTCCATCAGTGTGCTTGGAAAGGCTTCAGTCTTAGGTGGTATGAGTATAGCCCACATAAATTGGTCAACATCAAAACCAAGAAGCCACATGAGAAACACAAACTTGGTTTCATCTTACCTAATAAGAATAAAGGGAAACAACCTACCATTACCATTGTTGAAGAAGACAATCCTTCCTCACTGATCTCTTCCCCACCTAAGTGTGAGGATGATGACATGATCTCGAATCTAATTACCTCTACCAAAACCCCACCACCTATTTTGGTTACACCTTTGCATTTTATCTCTAATTTACCTCCTTTCACCACACTAATAATACCTAAGATACCTACCTTATGGTCTTCCACCTCTAGCTAGCTCATCAACCCCCTTGTTTAAACTAAAGCCATCAACCAAGTGTATCACCCTACCTGAACACCTACCACCAAACTTATCTCTAAACAACCTCTAAATTCAACCATCAAAGTAAAGACCACTACACCTTCACCACCTTTAACTGAATCATAATTGACCATTTTCCATAGGTTATTATAGACCTCTTGTTTAGCCTTACCTCCCATCAGACCCTTTTACCCTTTTGCCTCCAAGCCCATTTGGTACAATGACCACCAAGTGTGTTCCTATCATAAGACACTTGGCCATGATATAGAGAACTACAAATCTCTCCAAATCATTATCCACTAGATTTATGATGAGGATGATCTATTAACAGATGAACCTCTTATGAGCCCCATACCAATACTATCAACAATTGTACCTACCCAATGCTCACCTACTCCTCCACTCTTACTTAAGAGTGAATATTAGTTTGACCAATCCTCCAATTCAACCTCTCTTTCTATCCATACTATCAACATGGTCATAAGAGCACAACAAAAGGATAAGGGGAAGGCTAAGATGTCCATTCCTTGAACTTACCCCTCCCCAAACTCCTAACCAACCTACACCCAATCATCTCCATCTTTAACCAAACCCAAGGTTTCTATCTTAGGTGCCTCCCAATATAACCTCTCCAAATCCATCAAGAGAGTTATCCTCAAACAACTTCATTAGACCCTAGCAAAGATGAAATTGTATTGGTTGATCTCTACTTCTCTCATCACTACCAATCACTAATAGATGATTTTCAATCTATTGAGGTCTAACTCGAAGATCTCTAACCTCTATTAGCCTTTATTGGTGCCCTTTAGATTTCTAGCCTTATTACCTTCAAGAATTTGAAAATACCCTCCATCCATCTCAAGAACCCAAATCCTCCTCTATTTATCACTACCTACATCAACCAAACCCACATCAAATAGGTACTGATTGATGGGGGAGCTATCATTAACATGATCTCATCTCATGCCTACAACCAACTCAACTTGTCAAACAATGTCATGTATGAATCTTTGACCTTCCTTTGTTCCTTAAATGATACCATGGCCGCTACCTTAGGAACTATCATCCTTCATATCTATTTAGGACCCCGTATGTTCCCTAAACTTTTATATGTTATAGAAGGTGAATTGTGTTAAAACATCTTATTGGGATGACCTTGGATTCACTCTATAGGTTATGTTTCCTTTATCCTCCACCATTACATTAAGTTTGAATATGAAGGCCATGCCATCACCATCCAAGCTAACCCAAGCCCTTTATTGAGATGTAACATGACTTATTGCTCCAATAATGTCCTCATACCCCCATCCAACACAACCTCAATAACTAAAACTCAACTTCCTACCACCAAATCGAATATCGGTTTCCCTACTACTAACAAGGAATTAACTAGTTCCTCTATACCTTTGCACCAAACCCCCATCATAAACCCTTTAGAATCCATGTTCTATTGACTTTCACTAGTTGTGCATTACCTTTTAGTGCTTTATGCTTTCTGTACTCCTCATGAGTATGGGAAACTTGACAACCAACTAGGATATGACTCCAATGCTAGGATTATTATTCCCTTCAAACCTCCCCACCATTAGACTTATTTTATCTATTGCGGGGGTTGACAAATCCATCAATACTTCTACCACCTCTCTTCGACCCTAACCATTCATCATTGGTTTGTATTACCTAGATAAACTAAGCTTCACCAAAACATACTTCCATTAGTGTGCTTGGAAAGGCTTCAATCTTGGGCGGTATGTGTATAGCCCACATGAACTGGTCAACATCAAAACCAAGAAGCCACGTGATAAACACAAACTTGGTTTCATCTTACCTAATAATAATAAATCCAAACAACCTGCCATTACCATTATTGAAGAAGACATTCCTTCCTCACTGATCTCTTCCCCACCTAAGTGTAAGGATGATGACATCATCCCACCTAACTTTTTTTCATCAACATGATTAGCCTTAAGCCTATAAATTATTAGAAGGAGGGGGTGACCGTAACCATCTCTTTAACCCACCCTAAAGTTATAGGTGAAGAGTCTCCTACCATTATCACTATTCAGTGTTAGGATGATGATTCTATTCTCACCTATCTTAGTACCCCAAATCCCTTCCTCTTGAGTCTTTGGCCATGTTGAATGAATACACCACATATATCAATTTGGGTACTCTTGATAACTCCCATATTATAAAAATTAATCAATCATTGAATGTTGAAGAACTTCAAGACTTCCCCTCTTTCATCCAAGATCGTAGCATAGCCTTTGCTTGGTCTTATAATGATATACATGGAATTGAACCCATCATTGCTACCCATAACATAGTCACTCATCATGATTCCAAACCTATCAAGAAAAATCTCTAATGCATGCATCCTTACATAACCCTCCTCATTAGAGAAGAGCTTAAACATCTTCTCTCTATCAACTTTATTCAACCCATTGAATACCCCCAATGGGTATGGAATTTTATACATGTCACCATAGCCACAGGGGGACTACACATTTGTGTGGAATTTTTTGACCTCAACCTCACTTGTCCAAAAGATGAAATTCCTCTATTGAGAATAGACCAACTATTTGATCTTATAGCCAACCATGAGATGTTATCTCTCATGGATGGATTCTCAAGATACAATTAGATCCTAATTATTTCTGAAGATTAACACAAAACTACCTTTACCACCCCTTGGTGAACATTTTGTTATAGATTTATGCCAATGTGTCATGACTTATATATTCCATGACCTTATCCATAATATTGTAGAGGACTATGTATATGACCTTCTCAAAAAATCCAAACTCTGAAAAAACCACTTGGCCATTCTCAAGATCATCTTTGAATGCCTCATCCATTACCATGTCTGACTTAACCCCAAGAAGTGATTTTTTTGGGTCTTGATGGTAAATCTTGTTGGCTTTATTATCTCCCTTTGTGGAGTCAAAGTTGATCCCACCAAAATCAAATCAATCATAGACATTCTTCCTCTAACCAACCTTAAACAACTTCGTAGCTTGCAAGGGAAGCTTCAATCCATTCATAGTTTTATCTCCCAACTTTCATAATAACGCCAACCCTTCCACCACCTTTTGAAGAATGATGTATCTTTTAAGTGGAATAATAACTATCAAAAGGCATTCAATTTGATCAAGGAGTACCTTTTGTCTCCACCTGTCCTCACTCCTTCCAAGGATGACCAACCCTTTTACTTTTATATCTCTACCATCGATGATTCCCTAAGGGCAATGATGTCTCATTGGGATGAATAACACAAAGAGAAATACATATACTACATTAGCCACATGTTGGTATAATATGAGACTCGGTATACTCATATTGAGAAACTTTGTTTAGCCTTAGTCTTTATGGCCACCAAAATTTACCACCACCTCCTTAACCATAAAAACTATGTTATAACCAACATTAAACCACTCAAGTACATGCATTCTAAACCATACCAAAACTAGCATATGGATAATTAGATCATGATCCTAGTAGAGTTTGACCTTGATTTCCTCCAAAAAAAATCAATTATAGGGTAAGTCATTGATGACCAATTAGCCAAAGCACCATTAGTAGATAGCCAACCCCCTCTTCTTGAGTTCCCTAATGAGTCCATTTGGTCCTCTCTCAAGTGGATTTCACCTATCAACTCACCATGTTATTTGACAGATCAATGTGTTAGCATGGTGGTGGAGATAGTATCATCCTTATCCCCTTTGATGGTGAACTTCTCCCTTTATCTTTCAAGCTTGGTTTTGAATGTACTAACAATATGATTGATTATAAATCCTTAGTAATAGGCCTTCAAGCTACCTTATCCCTAGGATTAAAAATGATCAATATCTTTGGTGACTCCTAACTTGTGGTCAATCAAATTAATGGCTCTTACTAATGTAATAATGATGTTTTGCAATAATACAAGCAACTAATTGATGAACTCTTAGCATCATTTGAACACTACTGCATCCAATCAACCCCATGATCCACCAATAATTCACTAACACCATGGCTTCCCTTGCTTCTCAAATACCATCTATACCCTCATATTTTAAGCTATTTATAGTTATCCATAGGCTTACCCAACCTTCCTATGTAAAACTAGATTCTCCCACCATTTTTAATGTGGAGGAGACCCAAAATGACCTTTGGTATCAACAAACCTTCAACTATCTTAACCTTGGTATAATTCCTTCTAGCTTCTCTAGGAATGCTTGAAGAGCATTTATTCAAAGTAGCTCACACTATACCATTATGGGAATAATTCTATATAAACATGACTTTGATGGTCTTCTCTTCTGTTGTCTACATAGTTAAGAAGCTTTGATATCAAGGTAATGTATGGTTAGATCTATGAAGGACACTTTAGTGGCCTCACCATACCTAAACACATCCTTTACCTCAGCTATTACTAGCCTAACCTTAACCAATACTATTGTGATTATGTTAAAAAGTGTGTCAAGTATCAACAACATGCTAATTTGCATCACACACCTAGCCATGGCCTTTGAGTTTCTATTGATTTTTGGCCCTTATCACAATGGGGTCTAGACCTTATTGGTGAAATTAACCCCCATTCCTCATAGAGACACCATTTTATTATCATCATGATAGATTATTTTACCAAGTGGGTAGAAGCTATCCCTCTAGTCTTGACTAAAGTGGAAAATATTGTTGACTTTATCAATAATGACATTATCTACTGCTTTAGTGTTCCCCATAAGATTATCATTGAAAACAAAAAATACTTTAAGATAAGAAAGTCTAGGGTATATATGATGCATTCAACATTAAGTTAATCTTCTCCTATATCTCCCCCAAGAAAATGGATAGATAAAAGCCACTAATAAAACTCTTAATAACATACTAGCTAAAATGGTTAATGCATCTACTTAGGATTGGCATATTGTACTAGCATCAGAACCCCCATGGGTTCTACACCCTTTTATCTTGGGTTTGGAGCAGAGGCTATCTTTCCTCTTAAAGTCTAAATCCCCTCTCTTTGCATATCTTTGTAAGAGATTATTTCGAAGGATGATTATCATTAACACCATTTAGCCTAGCTCAATCTACTTGATGAGCATCATCTAACAACCCTTACCCATCTCCATGTCTATCAAGAACATGTCAAGCATGCCTAAAAAAAACACATTAAAGTATGAGAATCCAATAGTGGAGACCTCATCCTAAAGAAAAACCAACATGTCACTAATATAGAGAAAATCAAGTGAGGCAAGTTTACTTTCAATTGGCTTAGACCTTATATAATAACCCATAAGTATGGATCAAGAGCTTACCAGTTGTTTTCTTTCAAAGGCTACCTATAACTTGAGCCCCTCATTTCTTCACATCTACATCCATTCTTTTGTTGAGAAGGATCACATTTACCTTTTGTCTAACGTAAGCTCATCCCTTGCTGTCTACCTACATTCCATCTCCCTATGTTAGGGGAAATCAATTAAAACTAAATCATGTGATGATTTGTCATTGACATAACCTTATATTAAACAATGGGTATCATGGATCTACCCATGACATGGTTCCCATGGTACTTTCCACCCCCTTATAGGATGGATTTTGATGATCATTATCACCTAAAGCTTTCACACCTAATCAATGTTCTTGTGCTTCTAGTTTTGCCTTCATAAAGGTGAACCACTAAGATGACCTAAGCAAGTCTATGTCAAGCAAAATAAAATCAAAATAACAAAATTATTATCACTAGAAATCATGGGTCATTACTAGCATTCATAGACTACTGCCTTGAAGGACAACTAACAAAAAATTATTTAAAATTACCAAAATATAAGGTGGATTTCTCCCTCGAAGGACAACTATCAAAAATCATTGAACAAAACAAATAAACTTAGACCACTCCCTTGAAGGATGGCCAAGTAAAGAATTTTTTCAAAAGCACAACAATTTTATAGAAGCTTCCCATATTGATCAAATTCCCATATACAATAATCAACAAAAGACCCATTATCAAAATCATAGCAAAAGCAAACTAATTTTGAAGGTCGTAATTGGCTCTCAAGAAACATACTAAGGTGGAAGCCAAAATCATCTTTAAAAAGTAGAATTATTGCATCGATTAGTCTACATAGTTTTTGATATAGGCTTATTTATCCTAGTTCTTTAGACACCTATAGTAGAGGCATACTAGTCTTGCAATAAATTCCATTCTCACTTATCTTCCCTCCACACTATATACAATAGATTTTTTAGCTTAACATTATGTGATCAAGTTACCTTTTAACCAAATAATGAATGCTAATGTGAAGCATTTGAATGGATTATGTTCATTAAGCCAATCCAACCTTGGGTCTATTTTATTCCTTGTCAAAGAAGAAGCATCATGCCCTCTTCTTATCGTATCGTGCCTAGTCGATATTTTCATTAAGGCATTTGTCTCTTGATTATATTATCCTATCAGTGTTGTTAATCAACCTACCTAAGGTGTTTTATCCTAAAAACATTAACACCATGCTTAACCATATTAAGCATAACTATTAGCATAACTATAACCATAACAAGCATCATAATCACATCCATAAACAATTAAAATAATTAACTATTTTCCACCCCAAGTCTATGTTTATTTAATGAAGCATATATTCATTAAAAATTAACATGTCATAGGCAATCATGAAGCATAACCATAAACCAAAACATCTCATGCCCAGCTAAGCATATATTAGTGTTTATAAAACCATAACATAAGCAGAATCCATAAGCAATGTAAACATCACATAATAAGCAATAAAAACCAAATGCAAGTCAAACCATGAGCATGAGCATAAACAAAGATCACATATATAACTCATAAGTCAAATATACACCATGTCATCAAAATAAATAATACATGTGATAATGTGTATCCTCTTTTAATGCATGTACATCTCACTACATCAACACATAAGCTAGTATCAAAATCATGTACATCTATATCTATATGTCATAACATAAGTATATCATGCCTTAAGGGTACCAATACCACTAGCTCCACTTATGTTACCACCACCATTTGGTTCTAATCCTCTTGAGATGCCTATTTGTCCCCCAATTGAAGCTACCCACTGACATGGAGTCACAATAGCTACCCCATCTAATAAATTGGCCCTATACTCACACTATTAGGGCTCTTATAGGAATTATACCAAGACTATCACCTCATAGTACCTTAGCTCCTCCACTATGGTCAAATACCATGCCATAGGGATCATCCCTAGTGGACCTCTTTCTGGTGCTACCATGGCTCCTACCCTCTATCTCAAGGTGTCCCTCTCCTGGGTCACTAAACCTAGAGAGGTCCTTTCCTGATCTCTCTCACCTATCATGGTGGTAATCTAACCCTATAATGCCATTATCTAGCCTTGTAATATGGCCATATGTCCTTGTAATCCTATAATTTATGCCTATGTAGTAATAAGTGTTACCTCTACCTACCCATTAGGGCCACCTCCCAGTGCCTATACACCAGTTAGATCAACATCAATAGCCTATTGGCCCCTATCATCCCACCTAAAATTGGATGCTACATACAATGCTTATTACCAAGTTGCATATCCCTAAATAAAACCAACATCATCAACCCCTGATCTAAAAAGTAGCTCCTCATGATCTAGGACTACCTCCTATAGCTGTGGCTTGGGTAATAAAAACATAGTGTCCTCTCTCTTGTATCTTGAGAATGGACCTAGGATCCCTTGCATTAGGCCAAACTACCTGTGAACTCATTCAAATGGGATGATCTTAGTCTCACCCTCTTTCCTCTTAGAGATCCATCTCTAGCTCTACAATGATAATTGGTGATGGCTATAGAGGGTACACCTAGGAAAGCTGACATATGACGTCCATAGTACATCCCCTACAACCAAACCCTCTAATGTATCCTTGAACTAGTCAATGTCTCTTATACCTCCTCTAACTTTGATAAGTGTATAGTCTCCCATCCATCACAGGAATACCACTTGAAAATCCATCTAAGTGTAGCCCTCCCATAGTAACCCTAATGGTCTAAAAAATCTAATGTGCTTGTATGCCCAATAATGGAGCACAAAACCCACACTGATTCCATATCACTTATGAGCTCAAAATGTCTAGAGCTTCCTATAGATTTGAACCATTAATACTAGTACCCACCCAAAAACTATCCTACTAAGAAACATCTCCACCAACATACCCAGTAGTAGGTAAGGAAACCACACACTACTTGAGTTTGGTAGTGCAAAATAGGAAACTACCATCATCATCATGGTCATCAAGTGCCTCTCATCTAAAGCCCTCTAGTATAATGGCTTATAACTAAAACCACTAGAATGCTACCTAGCATGAACCCAATCCTCACCATATAGAAGCTTCATCCTTTCATCCCTCTCCTTACTCTTTATGTGATATATTGGCTCCCCTCAAATAGGTAATTTTTTGATCATAATCATATCCTCTAATAGGACGGTCTTCTCCCCTATCGGTAGGAGGAAGGTGTTCATAGTTGGATCCCATCTCTTGATGAGGGCCATGATCATTGTTGTATCTTATGGCAAGCATTGGTAGTGTCTCATGACTTTGAGGTTTACCTCTCCCATGTGTGTATAATCATCCTTGGTCATCCCTCCATGGATCTCTACAAATATCTTAGGGACCTAATCCCTCATCTAGATCTGATTTGGTGCCTACAAACATCAAGGTTAGAATATATTAGCATTGTTCATTTCCAAATTGACCTCTTTTCTAACCTACACCCACCTAAATCAACCTATTTTACCCTAACTCATAACCAATAATCTATAATCCTTGCCTCTCAGTAGCCTCACCTAAATTTTTTTCAATACCCACTGTAACCTATCAAACTAATGCATACCTCCTTTTTCCAACAAATGCCTACCTCAACCCACTACATTTTCAACCATCCTATCCTAACCTGCACTTGGTATTTTGACTACCCAATACCCTTTATAAACATTTTTATTACCACCCATTATACCCAACCCCTTGACCACTAATGGTCAGTATAATGGTCGACAGTCAGGTAACCTTTTAGCTTTGATAGTCAATTGTTGATGGTCAAGTCTTACCATCGATGGTCAAGTATAACTACCGATGGTCCCTATGTGTGACCACCAATGAAAAAATAGCTAAACCTATCCTACCTAAAAACTACTAGAATAAGAAAAATTTAACCACTAAGCTACCTAATCTATCATATAGCTTAACCCCAACCCAAATACCCTTTTCCATTCTGACTTTCATTAGATAATTTTTACAAACACAAGTAAAACCTAAATTTAGGTCAACCCACAAAAAACCTACCCAAACAACTACAAGCTACCCATATTCAACTTTAAAATAATTAAATCAACTAAATTTATCAATTTAAAACACTACCTACCTCATTCTTCAACCTCTATCATGGACGAAGCTCACGTCTCACTGCTCAGCCATGTCCTCATCTACCCTGCATCTCAGTCCTAGGAGATCACCTCAACACGTGCCTCTAAATAATCAACAACTACCAAATCAGTAACCAATTGGTCAAACCTCTCATAGCAAAATACTAAAAGCTAATTCCTTAAAACATAAAATACATAGAGGTCAAATAATAAAAGGGAGGTCAAATAGAAAAAGGGAAAATGACTTTTCATTTTCACTCTTTATATCCCAACCTTTTAGGGTTTCCCCTTGACTATTAATGGTCAGGGTGACCATCAACGGTCGACCTTGGGACCCCTAACCATTGATGGTTAGGAAACCCACTTTTTAAATTTTATTGAGGCACCCACACCTAGGTGCTACATTTTTTGGAGTCACCTTTTCTCACAAACCCAAACCTACCCATGGAGATTACCCTCATCCCATCACACCTTGCCCCTCACTATTGGTCCATTTTGGTCCACTTAGCATGCATTTTACGACACTTTTTTCCTAGTCCTTTAACCATAGTGACAACTTTTCCATGTTGACCCTTTTTTAACTTGTGCCACCTCACACTTATCTAACCTACTTATTTTTTTATGAGAGCACTTCCTACCTTAGATACTCACAACACTTGTCCCATTTGTATTTTCATGGGAGCACTTCCTACCTCAAATACCCATGACACTTAGCCCATTTTTGTTTTCCATTGGAGCACTTCCTACCTTGGATACCCTCAAAAACACTAACATTTTATAGGAGACTAACATGTGTACCTAACCACCATGCCTAAATGCAGTCATGTAGTACATTGGTCACTTATCCCTTGGCATCGACCTTCAGTATTTTTAACTATGACAACCTTGTCTTTGCATGATCTTAGCTACTGCACTTCTTGTCACACTTCACATGCCTATTTTCACTTTAGTATCCACCCTCTAATCCACCTTCATGATGGCCACCTTTGTCTAAACCATCATCCACCTTGTCAAACCTACACCTTATTTTGATTTACCTCATTACCTCTTAGTTTGAGGGGGAACACCTCCTCCCATACTTAGGGCAATCAATAGACCTTTGACTAGTAATTAGTTTTTGTTTTGTAGCTGATTGATTCTAATATAAAAAACAAAAAAGGGAAAAATGTAGACACCAAAAATTTGCACACCATGATTTTGAGTGTCAAAATATCCCTTGACCAACTTGGGACCCTCTTGGGACCAACCTAACCATATAACCCCTAACTGAGCTTACCCACATGAATTTGGCTAAGCTAACTTGACCTAACCTTTTACCCCTTTTTACCCTTTACCCTTAATCATCGATGGTCAAGGGATACCTCCTCAACCACTAACATGTAAACTCACCCACCTTACTTTTATAAAAATAACTCATCTAATTCTTTTTGTGAGCCATTGCATGTATGAGTTGAATTTAGGAGGCCCAGTTCACATGCTATTGTAACTCTCTTGCCTTGACTATAAGAGAGGAGCAAAGAGATGAAAATCCATCTATAATTGCTATCAATATTTTATGCATCTAGGAGCTTTTTTTTGTAGGTCAATCACCATCAATAATCCAACAATCTAATAATCATATCAGAGAGCCAACTTATCATCACTCTCCACCAAGCTCTTAGGTACTGTTACTCTGTCAAAATCAACTTAGATTCTACCAAGAAGTTAACTACCTCAACCCTCCACCCAATCAACTTTTGGTAAGACAAATACTCATTTTTAAATATTCATTTACTTTATTTCCATTTTGTAATCAATCCAAGTCTTACCATCTCTTAAAATCCATCTTTTGGATCTCATCAACCAAACTTTTTACCAACCCAAATCTATAAATAGTAACCATTGATATTTGACTCAATCATCAATAGTCTATCTAATTTCTAATGGTCACCTTAACCACCGATGGTCATCTCAACTGTCAATGATCATTATGGTAGTGAAAGATAACAATCTAATTTCACCTACTTGTACCCAATCAAACCTAATTTTATATGTTCCTACATGTTCATAGACCCCTTTCTAATTTTTTAAAGCATATCACAACTCCTTAGCACTAGTATTAGTTAGTTTATTGCCAATTTAATCATTTCTAGTCTGTTTTTTTAGCAAGCATTCTTGTGTTCAGTTTCAATATATTTTTATTTATTGATGCAATTACTTTCCTTTCTATTTTATAAACTTAATTGTTTAAAAATATGTGGATTGATAGCCCCTAAAGAAGATCTCACTTTTGAGATCTAGTTATCGCTAGGTAATCCACTCAACTATTTGTCTAACAAATGAATTTACTTTAGTGTTTTCTTATCTTCAAGTCATCTTCTCAAACCAAAGAAGAGTTTTTCATAATCTTCTAATTCCATGTACACACAATAAAATAGGTTTTTCAGCCATACCCATATTTAGTTTTTTCTTTTCCCCTTTCCCAATTATAAACAAAAAGTTTATTGAAATAGGAGTACCTAGTGTAATCATATTTGATATGTTATTTTGTAGGCCTTGGATATAATAAATTCAATCCATTTCATTTATCATACATAAATGTATCAAGTATATGCATGTTAATCAAGTAGTTATAGTTGAGGGCCTTCCATATGAGTATCCTTTACCTATTCCATAACCACTTATACAATATTTAGTTATAGTTCCAAGCATAGATTATATTATCACATCTAAGATGTTGAGCCACTAGTTCAAGTGAGGTCTACTCCTAAGTAGTACCACATATGCATACTCTCCCATGGACACCTATATTTGAGAGACCCTTGTATTATAGATATGTTATGGATTATAGAGGGCCTCTCTCTCTACCACCACACATATCAATGTTATAGCAGAGATCATCCACACCAGTTATAGTTTGTTCTACCATATGGGTTCCCAAAAGCACCATAGTTCACAAGCCAATTTAGTCAGCTTCATAGGATCATAGCCTTACTCCACAAGTAGTTCTAACTATAAATCACTTAGTACATATGATTCATGGATCTTAGATACATCATCACATAGCACACATGATTACCCTTCCATTATTTGATACATGCCACATTTATTGTGAATCTCTTACGAGATTCATTGGGTAGTATGTTCCTCTCTACTTGTACATAACTTCTCTTACTTTACTCTTTATATATAGTTTCATTTTCATGATTCCTTGTACATATATTATATACTTATAAAATAATATAATATATTCCAAATTAAAAGAAACATTTAGATATTGATCAAAAATATAAAATTTAAATTATTTGCATATCCATGTTTAAATTCTTTATACTTTTTAGGTACTACATATGCTAGCTATCTTAGTATAGTTAGTTTTATCATACATACATGCTTCACTTTTTCTCTTTGAGTGTTCATATATTATTACAAGATTAAGGTCCATCACATAAAAATAGATTTGATACTATATACCCATTGGGGGTATCATACTACACATATTATAGCTTTTTAGGTTATATATTTCTATACTCCATATCACATATTTAAAATTGATTATATCTTGATATTGATAATCTTATAATACACAATTTTTTTGTTGATTAATACTAATATAGACTCAATTATGTACATATTTTCTCTTATAAAAATTTATACCACATGTTCATGTATAATTTCATTTATAGATTTTCTAGTTTAGAATTGATTGTGTCTCTTTACTTCTACATCTATTTGAGGGAATTTGAATATGCCATTATTCTATGACTCTACACCAATTCATTTCATTATGTGTATACTTTAAACATGTACCCATGTCTTTATATGTGCCTTCTTGATTGTGTATGCAGACATTTGAACATGTCCTTCGATGTGGATCTAAGCCAACCTACTTGTTATCTGTGTATGTGAACATTTAAACATGTGTTTTTATGTATTAATTTCTTAGATTTAGTGAAATGTGCCAATGTACCTTGTATTATGGCTCCTTGACCTACTGTGCATGCCTCATGTGTATATATGCATGCATCATGGCCATGACACTTGTCTATTATTTGTTACTTACATGCCTAGTTTTAGATGCCATGAGTGCTCTCATGCATATCCCCTTTCTCCATGGGTGCCTTGATGGACACCATGCCCCATTACCCTAGGAAATTACTTAGGTTATTCTTAGATTATGTAGTTCATACACATGCTTACATTGTTATATCTATCTTGACAACATTGTGAATGGTAGATCTAACATACATTGTATATTACCAACTTATGCTTAGATTATCTTACATTTTGATGTCATGTATACACATTATATTTATTTTTTACATAGATATCATATGTTTTTATCCTAAGACACATCATGAAGAGCTTTTATTTTGAGGAGTTGCATAAGTACAATAAGTCTCCTAAAAATAAGGGGCATTCACAGGGGTTTGTCACAGAGAGCAGGCCATCTGAGTACAGTCAAACTACAATTTACAGCATGTAAACATATAATTATAAATCTTAGAAGTAGGAAAACATAATATAAAATAGTTATAAAGAGATTAGAGTTAGTTTAGTAGAAAAATAACATAAAGGACACTAACATGTATAGAGGACACTAGCACATTGTGCTAATGTTTAAGGAATTGTGCTATAATCTAATAACCCATAAATAGGAACATATAGATTTGATAAAATAACACTATAATTATAATCTATATTTACATAATTTTAATTACATGTTATCAGATTTGATCAGTTTATGCTCAGTTTTGCACACAATCATACTAAGTTTGCTTAGATTGGGAGAATCATGCATAGCATGATCACTCCCATTTTAGTTTTAGATATACACATACATAGATGAATACAAATTAGTTTAAAATCCAAAAGGAAAAATATTAGAATTGGGGGCATGTGTGCCACACATTGTTTCCACATGATCAATTTTTCACTAGCTAACCTAGAGCCATCCTACATAGTTTTAGTTACATTTTGTAGTTTTAGATATAGATGCATGTACTACACATGGGTAGGAAATGATGGATTCATAACCTAATTGATTTATTGAGACACCTACATAGGAGGGTTAGACAAGCCATCTGTCCAATCCAAGTTGTTCATAGTGTATAATATGTATGCAATCAAAAATGCATCATGTCTATAAATAAATACTAACTCGGAGAAGATAGACCATAACATACACTTCTAATTGGGGACACATTAGATAATCAGGAACATGATCACTATGGAGATCCAATAGAAATTATTAGAGGATCTCTTATCATAATACATAGTATTAGATAGGGTTCCAAAGCCTCCAATCAAGCACAATCATTCAATAGACCTAAGGGAGTCCTATGTTTTGATATCTCACTAAACTAACAAAAAGTAAAGTAAATCTAATCTAGTGCTCACCAAAGCTTGTGGTATAATATGGTGGTTAGTAAATAAAAAAAATATATATAGGAGAATCTCAATTAAGCTATGTATGAGCAAGACCCTATTACATGTAATGAGAAGAGTAATATTATTCAAATCCAATACTTATGTTACTTCTATCTACTAAAAAGAGGGAAAAAAATAGAGAATACTTACTTGAATGATGAATCAATCGAGACTCAATCTCTCCCTTGGCCAAAGGAGCTTTGCAAGAGGTTGTTGTGGTTTGTGAGGATCACTAAGAAAGGACAAAGAATCTAAGAATTATCCAAAAGACTAGATTCTCCAAGTAGAGACCTTCAGCTAAGACTTCTCAAGTAGAATGGTGGAAGAGTAGATTGTAAAGAAATGCAAGTGAATAATAACTCTTAATTACATATGAAATCATCATGAAATGATATATATATATATATATATATATATATATATATATATATAACACTAACCCTAAACCCTTACACAAATTATGGTTGATAGGGTTAACTCAGTTGACTTAGTAATGTTTTGGATAATAACCCATGCTAAAAATGAACTACATCGACACTGTGGGTTATTGACAAAATAATACAAGGTTGACCCAGTCAACATAGTTTTAAAACTACTGAAATGGGGTTTAGGTTAGGAAAAGGTAAATGAAAGTGGCAAATTACTGGTGGAGAGTGTAAATAAGGAGTAATATCTTATGGAATGGTTTTTAGGAGTTGGTTGCATTAGAAATAAGTGGAAATAAGGGACAACAATCCTATGAAGCACCAATCGTATACCTACCCCTTTCTTGATGCACCCTTTAAGGCATGTACTCAAAGAGATTGAGTCTCAACAGGTCTCTATAAGATGTAAAGCATTGGTATTTGATAAAATTTGAAAATATTATGTATATAAATATGACCCACCAGAAATCTCATCACATGTTATTAAGGTAAAACAAGGGATGGTGCTTCAAGAAAGAACATAAGAACACACAATGTTGATGCTAAAAAAAGTTGTATTTTTTTAAAGCATAAAATAACTGAAAGTAAATGATAGAAAAGTAAATAACTAAAAAGTAAATGTGATGCATACCTTGACTTACCTTTATCACTGGATGGTTGTTTGTTGTGTTATTATTTTTGATTATGTAGGGTGCAAAGACTACTTTCAATAAACCCAAAAATATAAAAGTAAAGAGAAAAAACAAACAAATGTAAAAAATCCAAGATAATCGGTACTATGTGGATAAGATGTAATTGGGAATTTGGCAATCTGGGGTGATAAGTGCTATGTTAGAGCAAATGACCAAGTCAAAATTTAGAGTAAATCAGGTAATCATTAAGCCAAAACTACTAAATATTAAAAAACTCAAATAAGTAAACCTTAAGTAAGAAAGGAAAACTCACCAAATCAAACCAAGGATACATGTCAAAAGTATGGTAATAAAACATAAATGTAAATGTAGAAACCATATGGAAAAACAACATTGATGAATGAGTAATAAAAATCCTTATCTCACTCAACAATGGAAAAAGGTGCACGAAATGGAAAAATGGATTCAGGGGTTCACAAAAAAGGGTAGTAAAAAAATAAAAAATGGTAAAAGAAAACAAAAAAATTCTAGAAATGTAAATCTATGGTGTAAAGAAAGTAATCCAAAGTTTCTGAAACATGTTGTTTTGATCTAAGGATCGATAAAACTGAAACAAAGTAGTGCTAACATGTTTTTAAGAGGTGAAGAAAAAGGGAATATAGAAGAAGGGAAAACAAATCTAGAATCAAAATTTTCTTGTCAAGGGGGAAAATGAAATGGGTGGAGGGGAGAATGAAGGAAAAACCAAGGTAGAGGAACTCTTTATCAAAGTCAAGATACTCAAATTAGGTTTGTCAGAATAAGAGGACTTTCGACCTTAAGGACTCTAAAGAACTTCTCTTAGCTACACAAGTCTTTTGACGTCAAATGAAGTATGTAGATCATCCTATGAAGGCTATATGCATGAAAATTAAAATGGACTTGCCTTCCCATGACATGTTCCTAGTTCCTCAAGATCCCTTATAGAACTATCAATTTGCTATGAAGATTGGGTACTTACATGAGAAAGTATGTAACACCATGGAGTTTTTTGATTTATCCTATTCCAAACTATTGGCCTACTATACCCCAATGGATCTCAACTTTATGTGAGGCCAACTATGGAGTTTGAGATTTTATTAAAGATAAGAGATGTGCTTGGAATCATGTCTTTTGGTTTGATTTTGACTTTTGAGATTTATATGTTGCCTTTTGTATATCATTACCTTTTGTTTTAAATGATCTAGATTTTAACTTTATTAATGGATTTTTTTAATTCCTCCTTCATAGGGATTTGGAAAACCAAACATGGGTGAGATGAGTTTCATTTGAATACTTGGGACTTGGTTACTAAGAGAGATAACTTAAAAGAGCATGGGGTCTAAAAGTCTTATAAATATAGGTGAAATGAAAGTTTTATCTTGACTTTGACCTTGTTTTATCTAATGTTGAGTGAAAGGAAAGGAAATCAAGAGGGATGACACACAGAACAATTTAAATTACTTCAAATCATAAAAAATGTGATAAAGGGTAAAAAAAAAAAAAGGATACAATGATAGTAAAGTGTGATTCTTTATCATAAAAATGAGGGAAATGGAGGAAAACATGATAACATAGATTGTTGTGAAAATTTCATCTATCAAAAGAAGTAAAATCTAAAGTTGAGAACAAGGATTAAAATATTGTAACTATTGCAAAACACATTTTAGAAAAGGAATGAGAGGATGTTAATTTTATGAGGAAGTTCAGGTGTTATCCATGGTCTTACACTGTAACTCATAAAAGAGAAACCCACAAGGTTGTCAAAAAGCACATGAAAAATAAGTGAGAAAAAGATGGCATTTTGTGAGGAAGGCTAGGTCTTATCCATGGTATTACATTGAAACTCAAAAAAGAGAAGTCCAAGAGATGACACAAATTATGTAAAATGAGTATGAAATATAAAGAAGACTATGGTACATCATGAGGAAGATAGGGTCTTATCCATAGTTTTACAATGGATTTCATGAGAGAAAGAGGAAACCAAAAGACCAAATAGGAAGGGCTAAAGGTTTGTAAAAAGAGAGAACTACTGCAAAGGGAGACACCTATATAAGTATCCTATAAAAAAGTGTTTAATAGATGTAGATAAAAAACATGAAAAGAAGGAAATGTTTAGGCAAAGTAATTTTTAAGGAATTGTGCATTAGTGGGATCTTTGAAAACATGGCCGTAATTAGTTTGAAGGTGGAAGGTACTTGGACCAAGAAAATCTTTGACTAAATAGGGACCCCACCATTTTTGGGAGTATTTACCTTATTTATCATGAGTGTAATCTAATTTAAGGATAAGATCACCAAAATTAAATGTGAAAAATTTAACACGTTTATTATGTTGTTTGGAAATATTAGCCTTGTATTAGTGATTATGTTGTAAGGTAGAAAGATGATGTAAATCAAGGAAATCAAGGGCATGAAGGTGAGCTTCATCAGGAATGATACCATGAAGAGATATATAGAGAAAGGGAAGCTCAAATTCCAATGGAATAACTAATTTAAAACCATAAACTAGAGAGAACAATGTTGCCCCAGTGGTAGTACATATTCTAGTCTAATAGGCGCAAAGAGCATGGTAAAGTTGAAGGTGTCAATCCACGTGAGTTTCATGAATTATATTTTGGATAATTTTGTTAGTAGCCTCATCTTGGCCATTAAATTATGGATGATATGACATGTAAAATTTGTGTTTGATCTTGAATTTAGCACACATTTGTTCAAAATATTTGTTTTTAAAGTTACCACCATTGTTCAAAATGATAGTATAGGGAATACCAAAGTGATAAATGATTTAATTAAGAATGAATTTGGTAATGGTGTTACTAGCGACATTAACAAGGGGAATGACTTCAATTCATTTGGTAAAATATTTAGTAGTTGTGATGATAAAAACATGCCCATCTTAGGAGCGAGGTAATTTTATGATGAGATATAATGCCCACATAGATAATGGCCAAGCAAATTTGACAGTTTGAATCTCAAATGGAGGTGAATGAATTAGATCATCATGAAGTTGGTAAGGAGCATAGTTTTTATCAAATTTGATTGCATCTTTTTCAAAATTAGGCCAAAAATATCCCATACATTAGCATTTGTAGGCTACAACATGTCCACTATAGTGGCCACCATAAATTCCCTCATGTGCTTATTTTAGAAGAGGAGGGACCTCATCATGCATAATATAATGAAGCAAGGTACCTTCAACATCATGATAGTAAAGGATGTTATGTCAAAATACATACTTAAAAGCTTGTTTATGAATGCAAGTCTTTTCATGAAAATTTAAGTTAGGAAGATAAATTTGGTGTTCTACAAATTGAATGATGTCTTTATACCATGGGTTTTGTTGAATGGTGACAACCTTGATGTGGCAGATAACAAAATCTAGTGGTTGATTATAAGATGGAGATTTTATTATTTGTATAAGAGAAGTGGGCTAAAAAAGGACTTGGTATGGATGAAAGAGAGAAGCTAAAGAAGATATACATCAATAATGGAATTTTAATCTTGTTGGATAGTCTCAATAGTGAAAGAGATGAAATACTTAGCAAGAGTGGTTGAAATTTGATGATAGGTAATGAGATTTTCACTTTTTCATTGGTAATCACTGTTGAATTGGCAAAAAATAAGCTAAGAGTCACCTAAGGCATGTAGGTATTGAATGTCTAAATCAAGAGAAACTCGCATGCCTAAGATTAGAGCTTAGTACTCAACCATATTATTGCTGACATCAAAGGTGAAGCAAAAGGCTAAAGGTATGATTTTTTTAAAGGGAATTGTAATAATACAACCTACCCCAACTCCTTGAAGGCATTTAACACTATTAAAGTGAAGGGTCCAAGTATCCTCATGTAAGTTGACATTAATTTTAGGAATTTATTTGATAATTACTTTAGGTTTAGTAGTATCAGGGGGAATAGTGGATTCATCTAGATTATTATCTTCAAGATCAGCAATAAATTTATGAAAGTAATCTTTAATCAAATTATCTTAATTGAGACCTTTGATATAGAGAATATTATCATATGGAAGACTATTTTGAAGGTGATTTGTAGCTGGCATAGGAGTTGCGATAAGTTGTTTAGTTATGACTTGTCCTTTGATAACTTTTTGAGTTAGGATGTGGAGATCAAATTCTAAAAGAATGACCATCCATTTTACAATTCTATATTCAAGAAGAAAGGCTTTGGATAATAAATGATGAAGGGGTTTAGAATGAATGTTGACATAAGTGGTCTAGTATAACATGTAGTGTTGAAGCTTTTTCGTTGAAAAATCAATGGTGAGGCAATCACATTCGACTTTAGTATAACACTTTCCATAATCAACGAGGCCTCATCTAATGTAAGAAATGACATACTCTCTTCTAGTATCATCTTGTTGGGCAAGCATTTCCCCAATTGATAAAGGTGTGGGAAAAGTGTATAGGATCAAGGGTCGATCATTGGAAGGAGAATAAAGTGTAGGTGGGTGAAGTAATGACTCTTTCATGTTATCAAATGATTTTTGACAAGGGTCCATCCATTATAAGGCATTACCTTTGTTAAGAAGAGAATTGATGGAGTGGATATGGTACACCATTTTGAGGACAAATCATCTAATTTACCCAAGTTTGCCTTAGTATGTACGAATGTTGAGAATGGAATGAAGAATGGGCTTGTTGAAAATAACACTAATCTTAGCTAGGTCAACATCGATGCCATAGAGAGAGACTAAGAATCCTAAATGTTTTTAGATGTGACACCAAATTTGTAAGGATTTAGTGTAACTCGATATTTAAGAAGGTGATAAAAATGATAATAATATCATAAATATGAGTCTTATAACTTTTGGATTTAGCAATGAGATCATCCACATATGTTTCACAAAATTTATGGATAAGATCATGAAAGATATGGGTCATTTGTCATTGGTAAGTGGCTCCATCATTTTTGAGGCTGAAGGGCATTTTGACATAGCAATAGGTGCCCCATTCCATGGTGAAAGTGGTCTTATGTTGGTCTTTGATGGCAATGTGAACTTGATTATAGCCTAAAAAGCATCCATAAGAGATAACATTTTGTAACCAACTATGGAATCAATGATGGCATTTATCGAAGGTAAAGGGAAGTTGTCTTTGGGATAATCAAGGTTAAGATTATGAAAATCAATATAAATGCAAATAACCATAGTGACCTTTTTCCAAATAGGAACAATGTTAGAAATCCATTCATAATAGTCCACTGGTTAAATAAATTTAGCATAAAAAATCTTGATGATTTCCTTGTGACATAAAGTGGAAACCTCAAGTGGAAATTTCCTTTGTTTTTGATGCATAGGCTTAGTATCAAGATAAGTAATAATGTTATGCACCATAATACTAGGGTAAATATTAGGCATGTCCTCATAGGACCAAAAAAATATCTCATGTTATTTATCAAAGAATAAGCTAAAATTATCATGTTTGATAGGTGAGAGTTCACAAGAAACTATAATTGGTTGAGGGTAGGATGGAGTACCATACTGAATACGAATGTTTTATTTGATAAACATGGCATTATCATCTTGGAAATAGTATGGTGAATGAGGTAAATAAGAAATTGGATTAGCTTTAGGATCAATGTTAGAGATGAATTTTTTGAAACAAGTGGTTTTAGTTTTAAAATTTCCAAGTTTATGATGTTGCCAAGGAAGTTAACGTTTTCAGGCATGAAGTATTTCAAGAATAACTTCATCACTAGGTAAGGTGGGAAGAGGACCATAATACTAAACATCTACTTTGAAATATAGAATTTGATTACCATGGAAATCATACTTAGAATGTAACTGATGGATAGCAATTACCTTGGCATCTAGTGTAATCTCAAGAGTAGGAGAAGTAGATGGATCAAAAGGGACTAGAGTGTTGTTGGTTTTGGTGATAGGGGAAGGATTAGATGAAATGATTGGATCTATAGGTGGTGAATATGATGTAATAATTTTTAGAGGTTTGAAAGGTATAATTTTCTTAACCACCCAAGGAGTATTAAGGAGTGAAGAATTGGTAGGAGGCACATAACATTCATGATCAAAGTCACTAATCATAGAAATGGTATGGACATATTAATTAAAATCATGAATTTGAGCTAAGGTTTTTTGATAGTGCTAGACATTTAGGTCTTGAGATTAAGCTTGGACCATTATATAATTATCATCATATGTTGGAGAAATTGTACATGCTTGAGAGTCAGGGGGAGTTTTAGAAGGTAAAATCTGAATATTACTGAATGTACATGGAGACATGATGATAGGATATTGAAATAATTTAGCCACTCTAAAATCATTGTAAGTGAAGGAATATTTAGGTAAATAAGGATTTTGAGCATTGAATGGAGGGGGAAAGTCAATAAACTCATCAATAAGAAGAATAGTATGGTCTTGAGGTAATAAAGGAGGAAGCCACTAGAAAATTTAGGGAGGTAGCTTGGTAGTATTTCAATTATGTTTCAAATCATTAGGTTCATCATCATCATAATTTGCAAGAGTGAATTGTAAATTAGGATTGATGTTGATAAACTTGAGTAAAGGAGCACTATTGATATTAAAAATGTATGATTATGATACTGAGATTTGGGATTAGAAAGTTGAATACTCCATGGGTTGGGATCAACCTCATTATTATATCATTTGCCATTATGTAATAATTTAATGCATTGGCTATCAAAAGAAGTAATGATCCTCATTCTATGACTCCATGGGCTACCAAAGAGTATATTATAAGATAATGGTAAATCAAGGACCATAATGCTAGTTTGAATGGTCTTAGGTCCAATGGTTAATGGAAGCCAAATGTAGCCAAGTGGTTTTTGATTGGTTTTATCAAAACCACCATAGATAAGATGGGTTTGTTTGAGATGATCTTTGTTATAATCAAGTTTTTGGATAAGCCACAAAGATGTCACATTATTACCAAAGCCTTCATCAACTAAAAAGTTATAGATAAGGGTAGTATTAATGGCTATTTTAATAAAGAGTAGAGGATCATCAACATGAAAAATAATTTCATCATTGATCATGTCCTCTTTAAGAAATTCAATAAAAGGTTTGGAAGAAGGAGAAATAGTTTCAATGGTATTTATCTTGGTAGGTCGAATGCCGATAAAAGGTGGTTCTTCATATATAGAGGATAGATATTCAATTTATTGTAATTATTTCATAAGGAACTTACGATGATAAGGGGAAGTAAGAACCAAATCCATATGTGGAATACTATAAGGCATAGAGTTAAGTTATTCAAGAAAGTTCTAATGAGATTTATAAGAAGAACTAGCATGAGGTTTTGGAAGTAAAGTAGATTTTGAAGGGATGGATGTGGTTAGAGGTTTAGAAGGAGGAAGTGATACCTCATGAGATTCTGAAGCTATATTAGTGGTTGTAGCATCCTTGAGAAGTTATTAGTCTAAGGATGGATTTTTAGGCTTGGTAATAAGATCTTTGTGAGATGGTTTGTCATGATAATTGACCTTGGTAGTGTTAAAATATTGGGAATTGCTATAATATTGATCATAATAGACATCAATGGAAAAAATGTCCTTGGTATTAGTTGATTATTTAAAAAAGATTTGTGGTTATTTTATTTATAAGCTTTATAAACCTATCATTTTTGAGAAGCAATAGTGTACTCTTTGTTGGGTGAATATTTTGTCACCAGCTAATTGATGAGTAAAATAGGTGATTTGAACCATAGCATAAGGAGATTGGTTAGCCAAATGTATAGGTTTACCACATTATAAGGGGATGAATCTCTCCTCTCATCAAGGGGAGGTTACCTATAACTATGAGGAGCTACACACACACACACACACACACACACACACACACACACACACACACACACACACACACACACACACACACACACACACACATATACATAAGTAGAAAATAGCACTCAAGGTAGGATTACACCATCCATATCTCTTTTTTTAGAGATGATGTTCATATACATAGGAGAATTTTGGTGAAAACACTGAAGGCACTTTTCTTCTTTAGAAGTGGTCTACAATAAAAAATAGGAATTCTTTTTGGAAAGTAACAAGTAACTGGATGTAGTAACAAGTAGAATGAGGTGTAGCACAAAGTCTCCCCCTCAACTACCAAAGAGTGAAACATGAAGGATAATTGTGGAAAAAAGTCATCCCAAGATCATTTACATAGAAAGAAACTAAAACAAACACGCTAAAGACAATTGTGCCAGCACAAAGTCTCCCACAGTTGGCTTCAGGACACCTTCCTGATTACTTCAACTAGTCCTGATTATTTCATTAAAATGGACAAGAATGCATTCAAGAAATAGACATAAGAACAATCTCCTAAATGACACAAGCTATTAGAGCACAAATTCTAAAAGTAACCTACTTTCTCATTCATATAACAAAATATGATTAACAATCTGAGCTCAAAGTCTAAGTGATTGCCTTTCAATTTTGGCAGAGTTTCACTTCTATATCAAAGAGATATCCCTCAAACAATAAGAGAGATTACAATATATAATATCCAAAAAATACTTGGCAATTTTTTCCATTGAATGGCCCATGTTGTGCATTTAATGCCTTGAATGCATTTATAGTTTTATCAGGGGGCCATGCTAGAATAGGGTGTCGGCCTTGACTGTGGCATGTCAATTCATCTCAAATGTATTCTCCTTAGCATGGGTTTTTTGGTATTTCTCTAAATATGTACATGGCTATCCCCTCACTTTTATTCAAAGGGAGAAAAATAGGCTGCACCTTTTAATGTTTACGAGCTCAGATGTCTACTTGGTGGACTGTTCTACTTACTAGAAATAACTCCTACATAGAATTTTAGTATCTCCTGTAGCTTTCCCCTCTTTCCTTATGATCTAAGATCTTGAGCTATCTCCTTTCTTTTCTGTAGGCTCTTTTAGGTTCCTCTTCAACTGGTCACTTAGTTTGTTCTGTAGGTTCTATGCCACATTTGAAAACCAACAGATATTTTATTACCTTGAATTTGACGTCCACAGGGATGCCATTGGTCACTAGTCACTTGAACCATTTTTAACCATGAACCTTTGAAAGTTCATTAGTTTAATGGTTTAAGTAGTTTTATCAGCTCCTTGGTTCCATTGCTTTCCTGGTTCATTCCCTTTCCTGGTTCAATGACTTCTTTCCTCTGCTCAGAGCTTCTTTGAACCTTTGAACCCGTTGAACCTTTGAAACAATTTGGTTTAAGGTTCAATGGCTCATCCTCGTTATTAGAAGCCTTTTTTTCTCTAAGTCTCTCAAGCTTTGAAATTCCTTCAACTTTATGTCTTTGGCACACCCCGAAGGGAAGGTGTCCCTTCAGGCTTTGAGAAAGGTCCATTTCCTAGTCGTCGAGAGCCCCCCACAAGGGTACATGCCCTTTGGGGTTCTTCAAATGGCCTTCTTATTCAAAGCCTTTAGATAAAATGTATGAAGGAATTCCTTTAGACATTTTGTTCGAAGGATTTTTTTCCTTTTCTTTTGCCGCTTTCTGTCGGGCCTTTGAACATTCCTTCGAACCTTCTGATTGAACCGACCAATTGAACCTATTAAACCATTTTAGTTCAAGGTTCAACAGTTTAATGGTTCATTCTTTTATTTTAAGCCTTCTTTCATTTAAGTCTTTTGATATTATTGAACTCATTAAACCTTTGAACTTGGTGAACCATTTTGGTTCAATGTTCAATAGTTCAATGGTTCATTCTTTACTCTTCGAAGCCGTTGAACTTGTCGAAGCGCTTAACTCTTTAAGTCTACCAATGTCATTGAACATTTGAACCTATTGAACCTTTGAACATTTAGAAGTAGGGTTCAATGGTTCAATGGTTCAATCCTTTGTTTGAAGCTTGTTGATGGACCTTTTGGTGGAACCGATGTGTTGAACCAACCTTGAAATTGCTTAAGTGTTGGGAACTTATTCCTTTGTGAGAGCTCATTTGTTGAAGTTGTTGAACCTATTGCACCTATGAGTCCCTTAGCTAAAAATATTGAATGATAAAGAATTTGAATACTCAAAACATTTTTTGAAAAAGGAAGAGAGAACTTTGGCCTGCAGGACCAAAATAGTTCATATGTTGTCTCCAAAAATGAGTGACACATTTTGGGAACAATAGCTAGCTCCAGTTAGGGAACTTCCATTGATTGTAAAAACAATTGAAGAGAGTAAAAACTAGAATCTCCAGTGCCTTTAAGTATGCCATTGGGATATGGAGTCATGCTACCAAAAAAAGAAAGGCACCAAAAATGAAAATGAAAGCACAAAATAGAACTAAAGACTATACACATATACATATATACAACCAATGTCACCTAATAATTCAAAGATTGAAGTGCTTCAGATGCTACCCATTGTGAGGTAGAGAAAAGAGCATGCCATCTTGATATTTCAACATGAAACTATTTTCACCATTGAGCTGATGGATAGTAAATGGGCCTCTCCATAGGGAATCAAATTTCTCATGCATTCCCTTTAGTTCTCTTCTCTTGTCTAATAATAGAATTTGATCAGCAATCTAGAAATCATAGTTTTTTGCTTTCTAGTTCGAAGAGATTCTTCACCAAAATTTGATGTCTATTAATTTAGTCCACTACCATAGTTTTTTGCTCATCTAATATAGTCAAGCACATGATCCTCTTGTCGATGGAGCTTTCATATGTCTAGTCTTCAACTACCTTTGCCAATTTTAACATTGGCAATTCTAGGGTGATTGGTAACTCTACATTGAGACAATATAAAAGTTGGAAAGGTGACATACCTATTGCACTCTTGGGTGTAATTCTATCTACACATAAAGCATCAAACAATGCTTTATGCTGAGTTCATTGGTTGTCATCTACTAGCTTTCTGATGATGGTCACCAGGTTCTTATTGCTTGATTTAGCTTGGCCATTCCCTTGTGAAAAATAATCAAAAGAGTGGGAGAGGGTAATCCTATAGTAAAAATAAAACTAAGTGATCTCATGAGAAGAGAAATAGGCTGCATTATCTGTCACAATCTTGGCTGGGACCCCAAACTTGGAAATGATATTTTCCTTGAAAAAATCACATACCACTTCTGAAGTAGCATGCTTGGTCAGAATTGCTTCCACCCATTTGGTGAAGTAATCTATGGTTGTGAGGACATAATCATGTCCAGCACTTGAAGATGGGTTTACAACACCAATGAAATCGATTCCCCATTGCTGAAATGGCTCTTCTATCACCACTAGCTTAAGAGACAGAGTAGCTAACTTGGGTCTTCCAAAGAACTATTGGTATAGTTCACATCTTCATACCCATTTGTATGCATCTTGAAACAAAGTAGGCTAGTAATACTTGGCTCATAGAATCTTATCAGAAATTATAGGTGAAAAAAATGTCTTCCACATGCTAGATTGTGAAAGGATTCCAAAAGTTTGTTCTGCTGCACTTTATCCACACAACGAAGGAATATCCCATCAAGATTCCTCTTATACAACCTATTGTCCCATAGGACAAAGTTGGTAGCTTTCAACTTGACAGTCCTCTTTCCTTTATGAGAGAAGTGAGTAGGACACTCATCGTAGGTAAGGAAATGAGTGATATTTGATACCACTCATTCATTGTGGTGACAAAGAGGATTGTTAGCGTGTCTTTAACTTTCGTTCCTTCATGCCCTATTTCTTCTAGTATGTTTTCAACAATCAATTAGTAGAGGCCCCTTCCCCATACAAGCTTGGTTAGTTTGATAACAAGATCAAATTCCTTAATTTTATCAACCCAATTGCCCCTTTTGGTTCCAAACTCCTGCTGAGTTAATATAGATTTGATTGTGGTATCAAGAACCAGGGAAATAATGTGTGAATTTAAAATGTAAAAATGGAGGTGCTTTACTTCCTTTACCATTGCATAAGCATGCTTCTCTAAATTTGAATATTTTAGTTTATGAGCTTTGAGAGGATAGCTCATGAAGGATTTAGGAGATTCCACACCTTCTTTATTTTGTTGAACTAGAATTGCTGAAAGTGTGTGCTCAGAAGCATAACTATACACTGTGAAATCCTTGGTATAATCTGGATAAACTAGAATTAGGGCATGGGCAATAGCCATCTTGATGTCCTAAAATGTTGATGTGCCTTCTTTAGTCTAACTAAAAGTGGCCTTTCCCTTTATAATGTCCACAATGTGGTGATTCTTCTCTATAAACTCAAAAATGAACCTTCATAAAAAATTCACCTTTCTATAGAAAGAGTGAACTGCAGTCTTATTTGTGGGTAGAGTAAGCTCCTAGATAGATTTGACTCTTTTTGAGTCAATATTTATGCCTTCTCAAGATACAATATGTTTGAGAAGTTTCCCTTTTATTACCCCAAAAATAGACTTCTTGGGATTTAGAGAGATGCCATTCTAGCGACATAATTCCAACACTTGCAAATGATGTAGGTGATTAGGATGATGCTTGGAAAATACTGTTAAATCATCAAGGTAAACCATAATGAACTTACCCATTTCATCCTTGAAAGTAATGTCCATTTCTCTATAAAAAGTAGTGCCAGCATTTATCAGGCCAAATGACATTCTTTGATATGCAAAGGTGCCCCAAGGTGTGGTGAAGGTAGTCTTATGCTAGTCTCCTTCACCAACTTCAACTTGATTGTATCCTGAGAAGCTATCCAGCATTGATAACATCTCTGAACTAGTCACTATTTGAAGAACTTGGTCCATGATGGGCAAAGGATAGTTATCCTTTAAGGATGACTGATTTAAATTCTTGAAGTCCATGCAGAGGTGAATTTCACCATTCTTTTTTCTCATAGGTACTATGTTTTCAATCCATGTGGAATGATGGACTGGGAAGATTATCCTAACATTCAGCATTTTTTATATTTTAGATAGAATAGTACCTGATATCTTTAGATTTTATTGCTTAGATTTTTTCTTGTAAGGCATCGAATCACTCTTGAGAGGAATTTCATGGTGAATTTCTTCAAGATTGAGTGACTTTAGATAATCATATGAGTACACCAGAACATCTATGTACTAGCAAAGTAGAGCAATAAATTTGAACCTCTCTTTAAGAGTGCAACACTTCCCAATATTCACCATCTTTGGATTTTCTTTGGTACCCAAGTTTATTTGGGAAACCAATCCTTTGAGAATTTTATTTTATTTTAGCTATAGGAATTCTTCACCTGTATTTGAACTTGTTTCAGGGGCTAGTTCACTACCTTCGAAGTGAAGCTATTTGAAGCTGCCTTTTTGTTCCAAGAAGGCAATGATTTGGTTGTCACCATTGAACACTTGCCAATGATTGGTATTGTTAGGCACACTTTGTTGAAAGACTAGTTTGATAGTGTACTTGTCTCCTTTAAAATCTAGGTGAGGAACCAAAAGAGTTGTAGAAGCATTTAATGCATTAGCTCGATCATTGAATTCCCTGGGCACTGTAGAGATACTGAAAGCATCAAAGCTTTCAATTTGATACCAAACTAGATTAAAATAGTTGCACAATATCTCATTTTTGGTTTGGTATAGGTTCCTCACCTAAAAAACCACCAGCTCAGCGTCTCCTTTGGTGTGAAGGAGTTTGATGCCTCTGTCTTAAGTAGCCTTCAATCCAAGTAGTAGAGATTTGTACTCAGCAATGTTATTGGTGTTGCTGAATTGCAATTTGTATGAAGAAGGAAAAATATCGTCTTGAGGAGATATCAACACAATCCTAGCTCTTGAACTAGTAGAGGAACAACTGCCATCAAATTCTAGTATCTATACATTATCAGGAACTATTTTTACCTTAGATTCTTTTTCGTTTGGAGGGAAGGATTCTTCTGCACTTATACTGCATTATACCAATCCTTTTGCTATTCCGTCTGAGCCAATTTTTAGATTGTCATTTTTAGAAGTTTCATCATTCGCCATATGAACCTCCTCCATGAATAATAAGTAATTACCCATGCATGAAGACTCAAATATAATTTAATCTTCAAACACTGATGTTTTAATGACAATATATTTTGCTTCCTTCTCAAGGAGTAATCTCTACATGATGCCTTTGACATGTATTCTCACCTCAGATAGGTCCATGCTTAACTCACCACCAACATTCTTGTAGAAATTTCACCCAAGAAGAATGCCGTATGAGGATAGGACATTGGCCACTAGGACCATCATCTTGATTCTCTTGTCTAGGAATGCTACAAATACAAATTGGGCATCCTTGATTTGTCCTAGTAGTGGCACTTATTTGTTATCCATTGAGAAACATCTCTCAAATGTCTTGGTTAGTGTGAGACCAAGGGATTCAGCCACTTTGGCAGACATGACATTATTAGATGCACTTAAGTCTATGATGCAATTGTTTAGCTGGTGTCCATTTATTAGCAGGGAGACATAAAATGGTCCAGTCCTTCTGGGAGAAGCAGGAGGAGCAATGACAAGGTTATTTCAGGTAGACATGGGAGTCACCTTTAAAATAGTTGGTCCTACAAGGATGGTTTTATTCTTCACACATTTCACTAACTTATCCAACTGCTCAGGGTTGGATTGTAGGAATTCAAATTCAAACATTTGAATTTTAGTTTTTTTGACATGGTCAACTATGTCAAATATATGAAATGATTTATGAACAGGGGAAGGGAGTTCATCCTTATAGTTTTTAGGGGGGAGGACTGATCTATAAAATTAAAGTGGAAAATGAATGTGTACTTGAGGTACTTACTTTTTTATTACTCATTGGGTCTTTTGGCTGGAAAGGTAGAGAAGTTCCTCATTTGACAATTGAAATTGCAGGCTGAGCTCACTCCTCTAATTTTTATTTATCATCTTGCTGGGCTGACTGATTCTTAGACTAGGTGAACACAACGTATGATCTCTCATATATTTTACCTTCACTTTTAGGTTCACCCTAGTAATTCAAGAAATTGATGTTGGAGTCATTAGCTAATTCTTCTTCTCCCTCTGTGAAGAGATTAGCATCATCTTCTGGGTTCAACTTAGGATGGAAGGAGAAATCTAATTCTACTTCAAGATATCCAACTACTGAATTGGTTGGAGGTGCTTTAATAAAAAGTTTCCCCTATGGGGGAGGAAGGTAGTTTGGCTGTGATTGATTCTTGGCAGCATTACCTTGATATGATTGATTAGGAAATGTCTTCCTTGGTATATCTCAGTACGAAGGAGTAGAAGACATCCTTTGTGCCATTTGATTTTTGAGAGCCAACAACTAATTTTCTAGCTTTTGCACCATTGGATCAGTGGTGCCTGTAGATAGATATTCAGAGGATGAAAGAGATTTACCTCTATTAGGATCTCTCCTTATCTTCCCTGTCAAGATGAGATCATCTTCCACTTTAGTGGCCAAATCTTTAGTAGCAGCAAGGTCTATGTGGCCAACCCATCTCAGTAGAAAAATTACTTCTAAAAGCTAAGAATTGATGAAAACCCATTTAAGGTTCTCAGCTGTTAGCTGAGCAATGGTAGGAATCATGTTTCTTAGCTTGCCAAATTTAGCTATGAAATCCCTCATAAGTTCATGATGTTCCTTCTTCATTTGTGTGAGTTGGGATAGTAGGGCATGTGCATCTTCTATAGGCTTGAACCTAGCTTTAAATTTAGCTTTAAGAGTGTTCTAGTTAGTCACTGACCAATCCTGCAGGTGATAAAATAGTTTGTAGTAGCACTTTGTAATGTCTTTATGAACAGCTTGACTGCTACATCCTTGTACTCCACACTTATCATACCACAGGATATGCTAAAGGCTACAATATGGTCATTAGGGTGAACTCTCCCATCACCATAGAATTTGAGGAAATTTTTCCTTGAAATACGTGGTAGCTCATGTAGAGGTGTAGTTAAATTGAGTGGGTCAAAAGAGTTACCCCAGGAGCCTTAAACCACCATTATTTGACTATGGAAAGGGGGGATAACAAATCTAGGTGGAGTATGTATAGGCAAAGCTCTGGTAACTACAAAAAAAGAAGTCCTACCTTATATTGGTGACTTGGGGATGGTAGGAGGAAGACTCGTAGTTTGTTGAAGGTGAGGTTATGGAGGAAACAACTCAAAATTGCTCTATTACACCAACTCAAAAATAGGGTCAAAAACACCTTGAGCTTTTTGGCTTCTTGTATAGTGTGGACCTGCTAGATTGTAAAATGAAAATGGAAAAGAAATGGCACTGCTTCAATTTGAAGCTTGAGGCTTCAAACTGCGTGTTCTTCCCCAACAGAGTTGCCAAAAGCTATTGGGTGAATATTTTGTCACTAGCTAACTGATAAGAAAAATAGGTGATTTCAACCACAACATAAGGATATTGGTCAACCAAATGTATAGGTTTACCACATCAGAAGGGGATGAATATCTCCTCTCATCAAGGGGAGGTTCCCTATAACTATGAGGAGCTATATACTATATATATAAGCAAAAAATAACACTCAAGGTAAGATTACACCATCCATCTCTCTTTTTTTAGAGATGAAGTTCACAGACATAGGAGAATTTTGGTGAAAAAATTGAAGGCACCTCTCTTTTTACAGAACTGGTCTGTAGCAAACAACAAAAATTCTTTCTAAAAAGTAACAAGTAACTAGACGCAGTAACAAGCAGAATAAGGTGTAGCACAAAGTCTCCCCCTCAACTGCCAAAGAGTGAAACATGAAAGATAATGGGGGCACAAAGTCATCCCAAGATCATTTACACAAAAAGAAACTAAAACAAACATGCTAAAGATAATTATGGCAGCACAAAGTCTCCCACAGTTGGCTTCAGGACACCTTCTTGATTACTTCCACTATTCCTACTTATTTCATCAAAATGGACAAGAATGCATTCAAGAAATAGACATAAAAACAATCTCCTAAATGATACAAGCTATTATAGCACAGATTCTGAAAGTAACTTGCTTTCTCATTCATATAACAAAATATGATTAACAATTTGAGCTCAAAGTCTCAGTGATCACCTTTCAATTTTGGTAGAGTTTTGCTTCTATATCAGAGAGAACTCTCTCAAACAATAAGAGAGATTACAATATATAGTAGCCAAGAAAGACTTGGCACTTTGTTTCATAGAATGGCCTATGCTATGCATTCAATGCCTTGAATGCATTTTCAGTTCTATCAGGGGCCCATGTTGGAACAACGCATCAACCTTGACTGTGGCATGTTAATTCATCTCAAATGTCTTCTCCTTAGCATGGGTTGTCTATTATTTCTCCAAATATTTACACAATTGTCGCCTCACTTTTATTCAAAGGGAGAAAAATAGGCTGTGCCTTTTAATGTTTATGAGCTCAGATGTCTACTTGGTGGACTATTCCACCTACTAAAAATAACTCTTGTGTAGATATTTTAGTATCTCCTATAGCTTTCCCCTCTTTCCTTGTGATCTAATCTCTCAGACTATCTCCTTTCTTTTTTTGCAGGCTCTTTCGGCTTCCTCTTTAGCTAGTTGCTTAGTTTGTTCTGTAGGTTTCGTGCCACATTTGAAAACCAATGGATATTTCATTACCTTGAATTTGACATCCATGGGGACATCATTGGTTGCTGGTCACTTGAACCATTTTGAACCATGAACCTTTAAAATTTTGAAAGTTCATTGGTTCAATGGTTTAATGGTTTAGGCAGTTTTATCAGCTCCTTGGTTCTATCACTTTCCTAGTTCAATCACTTTCTTGGTTCAATCACTTCTTTCCTCTACTTAGAGCTTCTTTGAACCTTTAAACCCATTGAACAATTTGGTTCAAAGTTCAACTGTTCATCCTCTTTCTTAGAAGCCTTTATTTTCTCTAAGTCTCTTGATCTTTGAAATTCCTTCGTCTTTATGTCTTTGGCACACCCCAAAGGGAACATGTCCCTTTGGGCTTTGAGAAAATTTCATTTCCTAGTCGCTGAGAGCCCCCTGCAAGGGTACATGCCATTTGGGGTTCTTCGGGCAGCCTTCTTCTTCAAATCCTCTATCGGGACTTTGAACATTCCTTCAGACCTTCTAATTGAACTGACCAATTAAACCCGTTGAACCATTTTGGTTCAAGGTTCAATGGTTCATTCTTTTGTTTGAAGCCTTATTTCATTTAAGTCTTTTGATATTATTGAACTCATTGAACCTTTGAACTCATTGAACCATTTTGGCTCAAGGTTCAATGGTTTAATAGTTCATTCTTTACTCTTTGAAGCCTTTTTTTCTTCTAAGTCTCTCGAAGCCAGTGAACTTGTTGAAGCGGTTGAACTTTGAACTTGCCGAAGTGCTTAAACTTTTAAGTCGATTGACATCATTGAACCTTTGAACTCGTTGAACCTTTGAACTTTTGGAAGTGGGGTTCAATGGTTCAATGGTTCAATCCTTTGTTTGAAGCTTGCTGATGGACCTTTTGGTTGAACTGAGGCATTGAACCAACCTTGAAATTGCTTAAGTGTTGGGAACTTGTTCCTTTGTGAGAGTTCACCTATTGAAGTTGTTGAACCTATTGAACCTACAAGTCCCTTAGATGGAAAAGCTTTAATAATGAAGAATTTTAATACTTAGAACAATTTTTGAGAAGGGAAGAGAGAATTTTGGCCTGCAAGACCAAAATAGTTCATATGTTGTCCCCAAAAATGAGTGACACATTTTGGGAACAAAACTTTTGAAGATGAATGTTAATAATGGCTTCATGATTAAATTAATCACCAAGCATAAGATACAATAAATTTAGTGAGCCCTCTACAAGATTTATGGGAATGGCCAATGTTGGCATAGAACCAACAAAATTGATTAGGGTCATACCACTTGGGAGGATTATTAGGATAAGTGAAAGGTTTATAGGGTGGTAAAATTTGTTTCATTTGTTGCACAAAAAGTGGTGTGTGAGAAGATGAAGGGATGTCAGCTTTGGTAACTCTGGGTTTGGTTTGTGGAGTGTTGCTAGTGACAACATGGTAAATTTTTGAAAATATCCTTTTAAAAGTTTAGGATTATGTTTAAATTGCTTCATGAGAAAGTCTTGATGTTTAGCTTGATCAAGATCTTAATTAAGTGTTTGGGGAGCAAAGGTTCTATCATTATATTTTAAGATAAGGAGTCAGAGCAATTATATAGATTTTGAATAAGTTATCATCAGTCATGTTATGGTTAGATTTATGGGGCAATGATTTTTATCTTTTGATAAAGTCATGAGCTGATTCAGTGGGAGATTTCTTAGCATTGATGAAGTAGCTAAGATAATTTTTGAGAAGATCATTATGTTGAAACTCTTTAACTAAAGGATCAACCAAATGTTTAAGTTACCAAATAGAATGTTGGGTTAATTGGTTGTACCATTTTATATATCACCAATAAAGGCTTTGACTAAGAGTTTAGTTGTAGTGAAGGTATTAGTTTAGATCCACTGTTTGTAAAGGTTGCCAAAAGATTTAAGAAATGAGGATGGGTCTTTAGTCCCATCATAATTGGTAGTTGGAGATATGTTACCAATATCAATGGACACAATAAAGGGACCTAAAGGTTCATTTTGAATAGTTTGAAGCAACTTGTTGTTCATTATCGATTGAGGAATAACATTTCCTGAGGCATATCTAAGAGGTGGAGTAATGCAATTACGATTAGATTAAGGATGGATAGTCAAAGGTTGATTATACATATTAATCAAATGATGTTGGAGTTAAATCATTTGATTAGTATTATATTTTGCATTATGTTCATTTTTTAGATAACTTGGGTAAGAAGTTGAGTTGTATTAGTAGGTGGGTTGGTGTTGGTAGGAGTACTCCTCAAATTGGTATTAGGGGGAGGGTTATTAGAAGATGGATTATTAATTAGATTATTGATTAAATTTGTGTCAATTTCTTGGACATTAGTTTGAAGGTTTTAAAGATGAAAAGTATCATGGTAGGTACATAAAGGATCAGACCCATCAAATTCATCTTGAGGTGTGATTTTCACCATGTTATAGGTCATGGATGCAGGAGGGGAAGAGGTGCCCCAAGAGTGATAGTGATCTTGGGAGAAAAATAAGGGGAGAAATAAACATCCCATATAGTATCTAAATGAATTCAAGCTGTCCAAGAAGATTTTGATAGGAGACTTCATGATGACTTGAGAGAAATGAATAAAATGCTAAGAAAGAGAAACAAAGAACTGGGTTAGTGGATAAAGAAAGCAAAAAAAGGTACAAATTTGATTGGGTCAACCTAGTATATAAAATAGGGTATAAAAACTATATAGAGTCAACTGGTTTGACCTAGTATAGAAAATAGGGTTTGGAAACTATACAGAGTTGATAGGGTCAACTTAGTATAGTAGGTAGGAAAAATAATAGATAGTGTGTAAGAGATTGTGTCGATAGGGATGACTATATACTAAAATAGGAAATTTTTTGGAAGTACTTTGAAAACAATAAATGAAAGGAAACACACAATAAATTGGGTCAATGAGATTACGGCACACAGTACAAAACCTTGCACTAACATTGGCTAATGCAATATTTTGCAATACAACATGCAATTGATCAAAAAGCAAACAACCAACTTGAAAAGTAAATGATAACTAAATGGTGATCCTGAATATTTTTAGATTATTAGAATATGATTTTAGATGTGATAGGGAGTTAGATGCAAGGAACTAGAAAGTGATCTAAGGATGGTTTCATGATGTTTGGGCTGAAAGGGATCTATATTGGTAATGGTACTAGCTTGGTATTGGGGACTACCCACTCACTTCATACACCATAGTGATAAGGGTGTTAAGTGCTTAGCCAAAATATACCATTAACCATGTGTTTATACTTGGCCAAAAAACCAAGTCAGCTTCCCCCTTGGTGATGAAATCTAAGTAGGTAGGCCTTGCATAGATAATTGTTAAAGTGTATTTTAATATTTTGTGATTTGGTAGTGTGTGCATAAAAGAGAAAATAGTGTAACAACAAAGTATAGTGAAAACCACCTAATTAGACTATGTGATCTATTATAAGCATACAAGAAACAAGAAAGGAAAGTGTAAACTAATTACTAGCATATAAGTGTTAATTCCAACTTTGAAACATAGTATAATCTCAATTCAGTCAATATTGTATGCATAAAATACATAATAGAGTCAATAATATCACTTCTATACTATGAAATCAAGGGTTTGAAAATGAACTACATCAATAGTGTCAACTTAGTTTTCTAGATAGAACACAATAAAGAACTATGTTGATAGAGTTGACCTAGTTGACTATATAGGGGTAGTTTTAAAGACTACAAACTGTGAAAAATAGAATTGTAACAAATGCTAAAAATGACAAAGAAGAATTGAAAAGAACCTTGGTGGGTTGGAGGATGCATAGGAAAATATGGTTACTGTTGAAGTACCTTGATATATAATTGCAAATTATATTAACTATATTCGTTGGGTCAACCTAATTTTGCAAATCTTGTTTGCTAAAAACTTGAAAATTATACTACATCGATATGGTGAATCTAGTATGTTGAAATGGATGCCTAAAAATGTATAGGGTTGATAGAGTCATCTTAGTAGTCTAAACTAAATGCCTAAAATTGTATAGGGTTAACTAAGTCAATCTAGTAATTTGAACTGATAAAGAACTTGCACAAATAGAACAAAGTCATATTGATGTGATTGTGTTATTAAACATGTGCATAAAAGTTAGAATTATGTCAAAATTATCAACCTAGTATCACAAATATATAAAAATAATATGATAAAATAATAAAAAATGTGAAATAAAACCTATAAGGGTGAGGTTCAAGATAGGATCACCATAATGTGTACAAGCAAAAATGCATCATGTTTATAAATCAATCCTAACTCGATGAAGATAGATCATAACATACACTTCAAATTGGGGACACATTAGATAATCAAGAACATGACCAATATGGGTATCCACTAGACCTGAATAGTGGATATCTTATCATAATACATGGTGCTAGGGAGGGTTCTAAAGCCTCCAATCAAGCATAATAACCTTAAGGGAATTCTATGTTTTTATATCTCACTAAACTAATAACAAGTATTAAATCTAATCTAGTGCTCACCAAATCTTATGGCACAATATGGGGGTTAGTAAATAAATAAAACATGTATAAGAGAATATCAATTAAGTTATTTATGATCAAGACCCTAATACATGGAATAATAAGAGTAATATTATTCAAAGCCAATACTTATGCTAATTATATCTACTAAAGAGAGGAGCAATTTTTAGAGAATACTTATTTGAATGATGAACCCATCAAGACTCAATCTCTCCCTTGCCCAAAGGTGTTTCAAAAAAGGTTATGGTTTGTATGGATCACTTAAAAAGGCCAAAGTATCCAAGACTTATCCACAAGACTAGATTCTCCAATTAGAAACCCTAAGCTAAGACTCCTTAAGTAGAATGGTTGAAAATCAAATTTTAAAGAAGCTCAAGTTAATAATAGCTCTTGATTTCATATGAAATAATGACAATTTGATCTTGTATATATAAGCAACTCTAACCCTAAACCCTTACAAAAATTCTAGTTGACAGGGTCGACTCAGTCAACCTAATAATTTTTTGAATAATAACCCATGTTGAAAATGAAATACATTTACACTATGGGCTGATGACAAAACAAAACAGGGTTGACCCAATAAACATAGTTATAAAACCATTGAAAGGGGATTTAGGCTAGGAAAAGGTAAATGAAAGTGTCAAATGACTGGAGGAGGGTGTAAATAAGGATTAAAAGATTAGGTAATAGTTTTTAGGAGACAGTTGGATTAGAAATAAGTGGCAATAAGGGACAAAAATCCTATGAAGCACCAACGGTCTACCCACCCCTTTCTTGGTGCACCCCTTAAGGTGTACACTTAGAGAGATTGAGTCTTGATGGGTTCTTGTAAGGTGTAAAGTGTCAGTATTTGATATAATTTGAGAATATTATGTGTATACACAATCCATCAAGTAGGAGTGAGAAATAATGGATTCAAAATTAGATCAAGTTTTTAATCCACCCACACATGGGGATTGAGTAAGCCATCAACCTAGTCCAAGTTATTCACCAATTTGATCACTAGTTACATACACAAGATGTTACAAGGTTTTTACATTGGTTCACATACCCAATGAGGTGTATTCATTAATTTCATCTCTCTCTCTTATCTCTTTACTCATTTTTGTCTTTACTTTTGATATTCTTTAAGGACTAATTTTCACAAGTTTCATTTATAGGATACATAATGGAGCATGATTCACATAATCAGATTCAAATTCAAGAGTTTCACCTCTTAGGTAAGTCCAAGTACACTTATTTTTCCTTTATCCTAGTCATTTCACTTTGCTACATTTATAGAATAAAGGGGGGTAAATATAGTTATATAAAATGTCAATTGAGTGTAATGACTGTTACTTGAGACCATTCATCCCTAGCTTCTTCTTAGACCTATATTAGGGCCTCTTTTGACCCTTATCCAACCTTTGTGCGAGTATAACACATCCTTAGATATCCCATATTCAGTCCTAAACCTTCCCCTAGGGATTCAAGGCCCTATTGCTGTAGGTTCTACCACTTATACACTAGCATAGTTCTTTGGACACTAATTCTCTCTGCTAGTGACCAAGGGACTATACTAGTGTCCTTTAGCAAATTTTAACCCCATCAGATATATTTTAAAATAATAAGAAACCTAAGGTCAAAATAAACCTATTTCACACTCTAAAAAAGCACCAGATCAATATTAATACATGATTTTTATCCCTTTATCCACTATATGAAAATCAGATGTAAAGTACACAAACAAGTTTATAATAAGTTGTGAAAAATTAAGGTTATTGATCCCTAATCTACCCTACTTATGTATAAAATCATATATAGATACCCTAAGCTTAGAATATATACATTTATAGTCTCAAGCCTCATTTAAAGCACTCAAGTTGACACTCATATTAGTATTCACTTGCACTTTCATCAAGCACTTAGATGTGAAAAATACATCAGGCTTGATCCCTCCTCATAGTATTAGTATGTAGGAAACTCTCAACATAATGGGGTGTTGAGGATGTCTAGTCTACCCAACTAACATCACACTTTTGATAATTATGCAACTTAAATACCCTAACAACATGGAGATCTAGCATTTAATCCTAAATCAATTAAAAATAGTGTAAAAAAGTGAATCAGGGCTCATCCACACAAGTACATGTAGATCAAACTCAGTCAGATGTGCACCTATAAGATTACATAGTTTATTCATAAAGTATACTAACAATAAATTAGGACTTTATCATGGTTCACTATTATCTAAGGTACCATACTACTATCAAAGAGGAATTCTAACTCCTGGATCCTATTTATGACACCCTGGTCAGCTTTTGTGCCAATTTTTAGCCTCCAAATCATTTATCTCAATCAATTTTCATCTAAGTACTTATTTATGTCATTCATTTTTTATTTTTATAATTATTAGATTATGTAAATTATTTCATAAATTAGTGGCTATATTTATTTCATATTTTATACCCTAATTTATTGTACTTATATCCTTTAATAACCTAGGGTTTATATTCCATAATTCCTTAAAATTAAATCATTTGGTGAAATTGATGTGATTAATTTGAAGGGATTATGTAATGTAAACCTTGGGTTATTAAAGGGTTTGAGTATAACAAATCATGGTATAGAATATGCAATAAATACAACCATTGATTTTTATAAAAATTGACCTAATTTGATATTTATAAAAATAACAATGAATGGCATACATAAGTACTTAACTTGAAACTAATTGAGATGAATGATATATAGACTAATAACTAGTGTAAAATATTATTAGGGTGTCTTAAACAACATCTAGGTGTTATAATTCCTCTTGAATAGTATTGTGGTACCTTGTACAGTAACACACCATGTTAGTGTCCTAATTTTAGTGATAGTTTTCTTGTGTAGGGATTGACATGAATTTATAAGAGTAGCTATCTGAGTCTCATAGGCCTATTCTTGTGTGAAAGAACCCTATTTTGATTTATATGACCTATTTTGGATTAATTTTTTATGTAAACCATAAAACTCCACATTGTTAGGGTATTTGAGTGACATCATTAGCAAAAATGTGATTTTAGCTGGGTAGGATGAACATTATCAACACTTAAATATGTTGAGAGTTACCTACATACCAATACTCTAAGGAGGGATCAAGCTTGATGTAGTTATCCCACCTAAGTGCTTGGTGTTGATAATGTTCATCCTACCCACTTAACTATGTTGAGAGTTACCTACATACCAATACTCTAAGGAGGGATCAAGCTTGATGTAGTTATCCCACCTAAGTGCTTGGTGTAAGTGCAAGTGAATGCTAGTATGATTGTCAACATGAGTGCTTTAAATGAGGCTTGAGACTAGAAATATATGTATTATAAATTTAGGGTGGTTGTATATGATTGTATGTAAAATTAGGGTAGAATAGGGATCAATAATATTGATTTTGTAAAACTTATTCTAAGCTTATTTGTGTATTTTTCATCTAATTTCCATATAGTGGATAAAGGGATAAAATTCACGTATTTATACTAATATGGTGCTTATGTATATTATGAAATAGGTCTATGCTAATCCTAGGTGTCTTAAGAATTAAAAATATCTTCATTGGGGTTGAAATTTATCAAAGGGAACTAGTGCAGTCCCTTGGTCACTAGCGTGGGGTGCTAGTGTCCAAATATCTACACTAGTGTCTAGGTAGTAGAACCTAGGGAACAAGGGGCTTAGATTCCTAGGGGAAGGTATCAAACTATATATATAATTTCTAAATATGTGTGATAGCAAGACTAGATAAGGGTTAAAATAGGCCATATGATAGGTCTAGGGCTAAGTTAGGGATGTATGGTCTCAAGTGAAACTCATTGCACTCAAGTGACACTCATTGCACTCAAGTGACATTTTATATGATTACATTTACCCCACTTTATTATAAAAATAAAAAAAAGTGAAAATAATAAGATAAATGAAAAAGAAGCATACTTGGACTTACCAAGAGGTGAATCCCTTAAATCTAGGTTTGAGTATGTGAAGCATGCTCAATTGCATATCCTACAAAAGAAACATGTACAAATTAATCCTTACTTAAGGAATATTAAAAGTAAATACAAAACTATGTAAATAAATAAGAGAGATATGAAAGGAATGAATACACCTTATTTGGTATGCAAACCAATGAAAAAACATGGTGACATCCTCTCTACATGTGTAACTAGTGATTAAATTAGTGAATATCTTAGACTAAGGTGATGGCTTAATCAATACCTATGTGTGAGTGGTTCAAGAACTCAATAAAATTTTAAATCCATCATTTCCCACCCCTATTCGATGGATCATACAATGTGAATAACTTGGATTAAACTGATGGTTTGTCCAACCCTCCTATTTAGGTGGCTGGATGACTCAAATAAATTATGAATCCATCATTGCCTACCCATGTGTAGTAAATGCATTTGTAACTAAAACTATGTAATGTAACTAAAACTATGTAGGATGGCTCTATGGCCATTTAAAAACTCTAAAGTTAAAAATGGCCTAGGGGCCTCTTGAGCACTTAAGAATGTGTCTCAGGGACTATGCAAAAATTTCAACCACTACAGATGGAATAAGGCATCAATATGGTGTGAAACTTAGTACAAATGGTGTCTATAATATACAATGTAGAGAATGACATGGAGTTTTCCATTCCATCTGGGATGAACTGGTGAAAAATTGATCATGCAAAAAAAATATGCCACACACATGCCCCCAATTATGATATATATGCATATGGATTCTAGACTAAATTATAGTAATTTGTGTTTGTGTATATCTTAAATAGAAATGGGAGTGATCATGTTATGCATGATGACCCCAGTTTGATCAAACTTGATACAATTATTTGAAAAATTGAGCATAAATTGATCAAGTTTTATAACATGAGACTTAAAATGTGCAAATATGGACTATAGCTACTATGTTATTCTATCAAATCTAGATTTTCTTATTTTTAGGCTATTGGACAATAGTGTGGTTCTTTGGATAGTAACACACCACACTAGTGTCCTTTGTGTAGTGCTAGGGTTCTATGTGTTATTTTTTTACACAACTAACTCTGATCTCTGTCTAATTATTTTCCATTATGTTTCCCTAATTTTGGGCTTTGTAACTCCATGTTTGCATGCTAAAAACTATATTCTGAGTGCATTTGATGGCTTCTTTTCTATGACAAACCCCTATGAATTCCCCCTCTTTTTAAGAGAGTTGTTGACCTATGTAATAACTTTACTCAAAATGAAATATCTTCATGATGTTTTTTAGGTTGAAAACATATGATATCTGCATAATAAACCAATATAAATTGTATATATGACATCAAAATGTAAGATAATCTGAGCATAAGTTGGTATGCATAATGTATGTTAGATATAGTATTCACAAGGTTTTCAAGATAGCTATAACAATGTAATCATGTGTAGAAACAATAAATTTTGATATAATATTAGTAACTACCTAGGGGGATGGGTCATGATATCCATCGAAGCACCCAAGGATGAAGGGGAGATGCATAAGGTCCCTCATGGCATATAAAACTAAGTGTGAAAGCAACAAGAAAGAGACAAGTGTCATGGCTATGATGAATACATAAAAGCATATAAACAAACACATGAGGTACACAAAGTAGGCTAAGGGGATAAAATATAAAGGACATGGGCACATGTCACTAAACCTAAGAAATAAATACATACAGGGAAATGTTTGAATGTACACATATGCAAAAAATAAGCAAGGTTAGATTAAATCCACATAGAAGGAAATGTTCAAATATTTTTATACACAATCAAGAAGGCACACACAAGGATATGGGCATATGTCCAAAGCATACCCACAATAAAAGGAATTGGTGTAGAGCCATAGAATAATGACATATTCAAATTCCATCAAATAGATTTAGAAACAAAGAGACATAATCAAATCTAAAATATGAAAGCTAAAAATTAAAGTATGCATGAACATGTGGTACAAATATGTACACAAACTAAGTTTATAGTAGTAGTAGTATGTAAAAAATCTTAGTAGTATATGTTGATCAATATAAAGATATAATAAATTATAAATATATGATATAGAGTATAGAAAGATACAACTTGGCAAATAGGAATCTATGTATAGGATGCCTCCAATGGGTGAATGTATCAATGCTAAATCTGTGTATGTGCCCCCAATGGGTAGATAGTAATAAATTTGGAACATTGTAGAGGACTTGAGACATGTAATAATCTTCAAACATTCAAAAAATAACAAGTGAAACACGTATGCATGATAAAAATGACTATACTAAGATAGCTAGCGTATATAGTACCTAGAAAGTATAAAGAGTGTAAACATGTATTTGAAATCAATCTTTTTTTTTTTTTTTTTGAGAAATATTTGATTATTTTTGTGTTTTGAACATATGATTATATTTTTTTGTTTTGAATATATTATATTATTTTTTTGTTTTTTGAGTATATAAGTTATGTACAAGTAACATGAAAATGAAACTAGGTACAAGGAACAAGATAAAGGAAACTATGTACAAGAAGCATGATAAATGAAACTATGTACAAGGAAATTGGGGGTAAATGAAACTGTGTATAAGTAGGTTAGAAATGAGTGAAACTATGTGCAAGGAGATTGTTATGGATAAGAATATGTGTGCTAGTAAGAAATGGTGCTAGAAGCCCAACATGTCATGAATGGGATGACTCTATGTAACATAGGTGGCATATTCACTTTCTAAATGGTTTGTATCATAATAATCTATATTTTTCCAATCATCTTATTAATTTTGATTAACAATGTTTGGATTATTGATTGGGATCTTACCATCTAAAACTATATCCTCTGTAGGTATAACTTGCTTTGAAGACTCTATTGTTGGAAACCCTATTTTGAGAATGGTTGTTTTTTTAGTTGAAATCTGATTATGTAACTTAGGTTCTTACTCATTTTGTAACATTACCTATGTGTCTTGATAAACTATATTTATGAATGATTGATTTAGTATATTCCATAAATCTCAATCCTTGTTGACCAACATTATCGACTGTTAGAAGAGGAGTGATGCCTTGGGCATGTTTTCCCAACCATTGACCTTGATAATCAAATTGTTGTAGATATTTTTGACCAAACCCATACTATTTTGAAACTGGGACCTCCATTTGGAGAGGTATATTTGTATCCTTCACTTGCTTTACCTATGCTTGTTTTATTGTTTCTTTTTCTGATTTTGCTTTGTGAACCTTTTGTTGTTCTGAGTTATGCTTTGGTAACCACTTTTGTATTGATTTTAAATTTGGTATTTTTTGAATATGTTCCTGTATTACTATGGATCACTTAACTAATTTGTATTGTATAGGTTCTTTATTAGCAAATATGTGTTGTATATGATTTTTCAATGCCAAACATGAATCAATGTGATGACCATATATTTTATGGTATGCACAATAACATCTAGATCTCTTCACTAGATGTATAAGAGGTAGGTTGATCAACTTAGCTTTAATCATTTGACTTAAAATCTCACTTGAGATTCTAGTTTATATTTGAGTACTTTGTGAATCACTAGTTGTAGATGCACTTTATTATGATTTCCTATTTTGATATGTAACATTGCATGCCATAAATTGACTAGGTGAAGATGAATATACATGATTGACATTATTATGTCCTAAAGGCTTTTATTTTGTAATCTAATTTTCCAATACTATAATATTTTCATGTAATAACTGAATTTAATTTTATAATTTTGAAATTAGATTGCTCATACTAGTAATTTCATCCCTTAGATTCTCATAAGTGCAAACCCTAGTTGCTTATGATTAAACGTGCAACCACACAACCTGAATGGGAGATATGGGAAGGGAAGGTTTTTAAGGATGGATAGGTTGAGTATAGACATATGAAATAGTAGTATAGGCTACCTCACTTCTTAGAAGAGTGATATCATAGACCTAATTAGAAGGAAAGTAACTATCAACATCTTAGAGATGAGGAGGACAAAAATAATCTTCTTTATCCATGAAATTTGGAAATGAAACTTGGAAGAGGGTTACAAGGGTAGAATATATCAGGTATAAAAACCCTAATCTACCACAAACACTAAAAATAGGAAAAAAAAGGATATAAACTTTAGTAGAATTTAGGGATAGGGTTTTTACACTATTCAGAGTAAGTTGGGTTCACCAAATAATTTAAATTTTAAGGAATTATGGAACATAAACCCTAAGTTGTTAAAAGATATGATTATAGTAAATTATGGTATAAAATATTCAATAAATACAACCACTAATTTGTGTAAGAGTTGAATTAATCTGATATTTCTAAAATTAATAATCAATGACATAAATAAGTACTTAGCTAGAAACTAATTGAGATAGATGACCTGGAGGCTAAAAACTAACATAAAAGCTTATCAAAGTGTCATAAACAAGATCCAAGTGTTAGAATTCATCATATATAATAACATGGTACATTAGATAGTATCAAACCACACTAATGTCTTACTTTCAATGGTAGTGTCTTTTTGCATGGACTGATGTGAACTTATGGGAGTAGCTATGTCATAGTCTAATATGCCTATTCCCATGTGGATGAAACTTGTTTCATTATCTATGACCTATTTTGGAATGATTTTATATGCAAACTCTAGACCTCCATGTTGTTAGGGTATTAATAGGCATAAGTATTAAAAATGTGATGTTCATTGGGTAGGATAGACATTCTAAACACCCTGCTATATTGAGAGTTACCTACATACTAATACTCCAAGGAGGGATCAATCCCGATGTAGTTCTTTGGACTAAGTGCTTGGTGCAAGTACAAATAAATAGTAGTATGAGGGTCAACTTGAGTGCTTTGAATGAGGCTTGAGATTGGAAATTTTTGTATTCTAATATTAAGGTGGTTGTATATGACTATATGTAGAAGTATGGTAGAATAGGGATCAATAACCTTGATTTTTCATAACTTGTTCTAAGATTATTTGTGTATTTTACATCTGATTAATATCTAGTGGATAAAGGGTTAAAAGTCATTTATTTATCCTAATCTAGTGATTGTGCAGAGTGTGAAATAGGTCTAGGCCAATCTTAGGTGTTTTATGAATTGAAAATATATTCATTGGGGTTAAAATTTGGAAAAGGACACTAATGTAGTCCCTTGGTCACTAGAATGGGGTGCTAGTGTCCAAATAACCATGTTAGTGTCTAGGTGGCATAACTAGAAGAAATAAGGGCCTGGATCCCTAAAATAAGGTCTAAGACTGAATATGAGATGTGTAGGGATACATGATACCCATATTAAATCTAAATAAGGGTCAAAAGAGGCCCTAAGATAGGTTTAGGTATAATCTAGGAATTAATGGTCTCAAATTACACTCATTGCACTCAAGTGAAATTTTATATGACTATAATAAATGAACTTTTGTTAATTAACATAATATTCATTTAATGGTAAACTCCATAGGTTTTTATAATTTCCTATTTTCTAAATTCATTAAATCTAATTTATCCTCATCTTCATAACATCTTATGGCAGTGGTTGATTCAAATTGATCCAAAGGTCAATTTTTAAAAAATATTAACATAAATACAAACCATGTTGAATATATGGAAAATTAAACCCAAATATTAATGGATTAAGCCCTCAAAAATTGACTAAATCTTAGCTACACATATTGATCATCATATAATGGTCAAAGGTAGTTTAAAAAATCTATAAATATAGGGGTCATTTTCCATACATGACCAACTGGTTTAACGAAGCTCTTCCAAAATTTGAAGGCCATCAACCATTAATATTTTTTGTGAAAACTTACTCTACCAAAAATATGATAAAATATTCATGCATTACTTCATCGCCAGATAAAAACACACATAACACAAGGGGACATATCACAAGAGTGACACCAAAACATTGACAAAGAATTCAAGCTCTATATTTAGGATAAACAAACTTATATTCCAAAAAGATAGAGATATCTAAATAAAGGGTAAATTATATTTTATGCCTATTTTGTGTTTGTTTTACTCTTCCTTATTCGTTCCCATTTGAGGACATATGCTTGTGTTTTATATTTTTATGCATTCAATTTTGATTTCATACTAACAAAAAAATTAACTCCCTCATACTCATGTGTTAAAAATATCCATCATTGTTAATATCATGTACCCCAATTTTGGTAATATGTGAAGAGGAATTAGAAATAATTTCTTGAGCATTAGTTAATGAAATGGTTTCCACTTATTTATCTTCATTTAGAGATGTTTTGTCTCTTGAAATGGAAGTAGTCTTGCCTTAGATCTCAAATGTAATGTGATCAAGATTATTTTCAAGTGTTGTACTCATTGATATTATTCATGATTTTCTTAGTATAGTATTGTATTGTTTCAAAGTAGGATCAATGTGAAATATAGAGGAACAAACTTTGAGACCAAGAGCTATGTAATTATCAATAGACCCTATGAGTTATTTGGATAAAGTAGTCTTTTTTAAATGTTCAATTTCATATCAAATAAACCTGAGAAGTATCATGCTACACATTTTTATTTCATAAGGATTATAAATTGTGCCATTGGTGCATTGATTACCATCGATATAAGGGATAATAATTAAAGGCTCTGAGAATGAATAAGGATTTGTAGTTTTCACCTTGGAAACTATGTTTGTACCACTAATATTCTTAGGTCAATATTGCTTTAATTTTTTTTTCTTAGGAAAATTCTCTTTAGGTTGCTCTTGTTTTGGTAATTCAACATTTGTAGATGGAAATTGTATTTTAATAGGCTTTTTAATATTAAAACATGTGCTTGATTCTTGTGATGTGTTAATAGATGTATCTATTTTAAGGTTATCACTATCAATAAGATCTTGTATTCTATGTTTCAAATCCTAACACATACTTTTGGGATGTCCATAAACTATGTGATAAGAACAATAGTATTTTGATCATTTTACATGATGTATAAGAGGTAATATGATTTTTTTTAATCATGTTCCTAATAAATTCATTTAGATATTTAGTAATATTATGCAAATTTTGTGATTCATTATTTGGGTCTATGCACAAAGTTGGGGGACAAAAAGTATGACATTCCCCCAACTTTCAATTTATTTTACAAAGGGTGTGCCCTTTTTAAAAAAATTTGAGGCTTAGGCTTATGTCCAAGCCTCAAGGGTGTATGCTCATCATAAATCATAAAGAGCATACACCATATATCATTTTAATATTATTTTTCTACAACCAAAGTCATGGTCATTGCATTTCACTCCTTCTCCTCTCATAATTTGTGTTACATCCCTAGTTCACCATAAGTTTTATAACCTTTGAATCTATGTATTATTATGGTTATCATTTGATTTTTATTTCTTTGATTGATCTTTGTGACATATACTGAATATGGGACACTGATATGTTGATTAATTTATATAATACATTAATTGTGTGAGAGCTATAATTTCTTATTCTATACATTATGGATGTATATTTTTTTAGTTATATGCATCATTAATTTTTGATATATATGATGACTCAGAATAATTACCTACTTGTCTCAAGGTGGATGCAAGATTGATTCTACCCTCAGATATTGATAACCTAGGAGCATCATCAGAGAGCATGACATAGATGGGATGATTGAGGGATGACAAAGGAATTGCTAGTAACCCAACACACATCACAATAGAATAGTTTAAATAATTAAATATGTGTTTGAATATTTGTGCATTTTTGTTGTATTTATGTTTTTTTTATATGCTTATGGTTGATCTAATTGCATGATTGCATCATGATACTCCATATAGTTAGATTTGTATGATTATTATGTTGACTATGTTTGGGTGAATTGATGCTTAACCAATCAGTATTTGTATTCTTTTAGTTGTTTTTGACTAGCTATAGACTAGTAATAATGTTTTTAAGAATATTATTGGATGTTAAGTTAACTACTATTGATATTCAAGACTATCAATAAAAGTAAAACTATTAAATAAGTATAAAATAAAGATAGATATGTATATATAATCTATATACACTTGTAATTAATTAAAATAATTATCTTTTAATAATTAGAATTAGTAATTAATCTATTTTTTAATCTTTTTAAAGAGATAATTATTTAATTTTATTTTAATTAAAGAAATTTAATATCCTAAAAATACTAAAAGCTATGTCTAATGCATAGTTTATATTGAGATAAGACCTTTTCATGGAATTCATTGAGAAGTGAAGATCTAAAATTATCCTTATGAAAACAAGTTGACTTAAGCTAAGTAATTAAGTTGGATTTAAACAAAGAATATTAACATGCATGATTAAAACTAAATGGAATAAAACTCAAAGTGAATATTTTAAACTAATGAGGAAAAGTGGTGATTCATGCATAATTTGTGAAATTTTATGAAAGCTCAAGTGAAGTATTATTATTGGATTTGGAAACTAAATGCTAAATTAAATAGATATTTGCATGGAAATCAAATCTATATGAATGAGATTATAATAAGAAGAAAGGGGGAAGTTACACCATATGTCTAGGGAAGGGTAAAAAAAGAATAAGGAGGAGATGGAGTTAGTTTGAGGGAGTGAGGCATATCAATAGAAGGAAGGGCAACATAGGCAAATTTTACATAGAATATATATATAGAGGAGGCATTGGATGAGATTTTGAGGAGAATATAGACTAAGAAGATCACAGGCACAGTCTGCCAGGTAGGCAATCATTAAATTTATGTCTATTAATTGGACTATGTAATTAAGTAAAATCTAATTTAAAACATGCCACGATTTGTATAATAAATCCTTAATTTAAATGGGTACTTTTTATGTATGTTATATTTATTGAGTATAATATTTCCTATGTTTTATGGGTAAAATTAGTCTACAATGAACTATACTTGAAGACTTTTATAATATTTCTAGATAGTACAATTCAGAGGAAATTATAAGTTGATAGTATATTACATATAGGAAAATATTTGCAACTGATAGTATATTATAGAATTATATTAGCTATGATTAAATTATGATGATGATAATATGCAGTATAAAGTTATTAGGTTTGGTAATTCAGAGGAAATTATGGTGCATGCTATTTTATATGGTTGTTATATATTTCCTCAATTTACTGGGTTATTACTTATACTATAAAAGTGCAATGACTTTCCTATAATACAATGATTTAATGAGAACTATATGCTATTGCATCAACTTTTGGAGTAACTTATATAAAAATAGATTTTGCATATTTAACTATGCCATGGATGCATACCATAACCAACACTATATAACTATATAGTTAGAGTATATTCATTTGGAAATTATAGTATGAAATATATAAATAATATGAATCACTATTGTATAAAAATAAATAAATATAATTAATAAAAATTTGTTGTAATATAGTTAATTGGTAATGTTGTTGGTAATATGGGATGGTATTAAATTGCTATAGTTTTGTGGAATACATATTTCATGCATAAAAATTAATTACATCCTTTTAGTTTGTCAAAAATATGATTGTCATTGATGTAAAAAGGGACATTATGATTATGTCATTGATGTCAAAGGATTAGGAAGGAGTGATGGAGAGAAGAGCATGTTTTATAGTTGTACAAATGCAAAGTTGTCATGTTTTACTAGAGACCATTTATGGAAATTTTCAAAGGAAACAAATAAAAGATATGTTATGGGGTTTTCATGCACATTTCATATATATGGTTTGTAGGTTCAGATGAAGAGAGATTATCCTATAATTGAATTATATTTGATCTTGGACATTGTAGGGTTTCTTAGTTTAACCTCAAGGCTTTAATTCATGTAATGAATATGAATTTATATTTTAATGTTTATTGGATATACTAGGACCCGATAGATTAATTTATATATTAAGACTTTATCATCATGATAAAATCGACCCCTTTGGCTTAGTAAATACTGGCTACAAGAAATGATCAAGGACTTTATATTTATTAAGTCTTAGAATTAATATTTATCCAAACTTGATCAATGATTAGTGCTTAATAGTACGTTGAAGACAAAACAAAGTGAATCAAAATTAATTTGTCAAAGGCACCTCTGATTAAACATGTTAGTGAAAAGTGTCACAATCATGAAGCTTTCATAGTAAACCTATGATGGGGTTTAAATTCAATTAGTCAATGATTAATGCAAAGATGCCAAGTGTTTCAATATTGATAACTAATAATAATGTGTAGAAGGCACACACTAATGCCAAGTGTCATGTTCATGAGAGCTTGTGAGAGATAAATATTAAGCTTATTAGAAGATATAATGGTGATCATTTGATCATGCAAAGAAGATCCAATAGAGTGAGTGGACTCAAATGAGATCAAGTGATCAAATTTTAATGGAATAGAGGTGAGTTAAAGATTGATCTAGTTTAAGAAGATCAATAGAGCATAAGTGTTCCAAAGACTCAGGAAGTAGTGGGATGATAGAAAGAGCTTGATGTTTAACATCAAACAGAGGTAAATTTCATGTAATTTTGGAGATCTAATGGCATGCAGGAGCTTGGATCTAAAGATATAACATACACATTTTAAAGTTGAGCTATTTGAGCAAGGATCATTAGATCATGGCATGAAAGATAAGATCAATGGTCGATATTTAAAGATATGTTAAAACCAATGGTCAAGCCATGGAACATACATGAAAGATGCAAAATTTGACATAGACAATGAAATTGATAGCTATGATTGAGATCATGAAAGATCAAATGTACATCAAGACCAGAGCCCAATACATGCTAAATATAGTGAAAGATAGATAATCATGGTGGTGGAGTATGAATTTGAGACATGGGAAGCTTGACGTTCAAGAATTTTGAATTGAGTCTAGAATGGAGTCTGATGTGTTACAAGTCCAAATGTGAATACAGTGAAGATGCAAACCCTAGATATAATGCTTATATATATGTCATCTAGGACATAGTCAAAAGTTGATATTGTCATTGTTATTTCTATAATTATGTCTAACACACACACACACACACACACACACACACACACACACACACACACACACACACACACACACACACACACACACACACACACACACACACACACACACACACACATGGAAAGAGAAGAGTAGAGAGGTTGCAAATAGAGAGTAATGTGTATACACCTAAAATCACTCATCTCCCTTAACGTCACTCATCTTCCTATTAGTCGACACTAATTCCTCTAATCCCATTAATCCCATTCTAATATCTTCCTTTATCCCACTAGTTTATAAGAATCTTAGCCATTTACCTAATATCCCCATCCTTTATTCTCCATATATTAACCTTATTCATCCCATTCCTTGATTAATTCTATCCTAATCTCTATTATCGTAAATCTAATCCTAGTTTTCCATTATATGGGAATTTAAAATTCCCATAACCCCACTTACCCTCCTACTAACCTACACCCTAGACTTTTTTACATACTTAGCCTATCTGAATCCTAATCCATATCTAACTCCCACCTAATCCTCCATTATCCCTAAGCTAGTCAAGAAGCCTCTAGAATTGGAGAATCTCCTCCAAGACTATAGAAGTCTCTAAAACTAAAGACTTCTAAGGAATTTAATATTCCTTGAATAATCCTTAGCCATTAGATGTCCTCATCCAACTTTGAATATCAACCCTTGATCTTCCCTCCATAATCTATACAATCAAGACTCCTCCTCAATGGAAGCCATAAAAAAATATTGTAGAGAATCCATGTCCAACCATCATTTGATTTAAGCATCCAACATCCAACATCATGTTAAAGTTTGAGTCTACATGCAATCATAAATCCATTTGAACATCCTAGAAGGAGGTGAGGTGAAACAAGGAATTTGGTAAGGCTTATATCTTCTAATTTGTTTCATAAATCCTTCCTAATAGGTAGTTTGAGTTTTGATTTTGAATTAGTTTTGTTTAATTCATAGTGTGATCAAAATCTTACTACATTTTGGTGACCAATAACTTATCTTGACCTTGCCTTAATCACCCGTCAAGTCTAATTACATCTTATCTTATCCTAGTTGGATTTTTAGGTCCCATATAAGTATAAACTATCCCCATCTTAATTATCCTTAATAATTTCATCATCACCCATCATAATGTTTATCCTTGTCCCATCATCCTAATCATCTTCATCACATAGTCATATCTTATCCCATCTTGACAAATTGGTTTAAGGTTTTGAGCTAGTCTTATCATCCACATCTTCCTATCATCTTAGTATACTATCATTCATCACTTGGATAGATCTCATACCTAGTCCATATATTGTTAGCACCTTATCACTTTGTTGGCCTCAATCTAGCAAACCCATCACCATCAATTTAGTCTATTCATATTTGCCTACTCCTAATTAGCACCCATCCAATCATCATATTGCTAGTTATGGAATCTAGGCACCCATCACATCCCCAATCCTTTTGATAGCTTGAACACTAGACATTATTGATAGGTTGTTCACACCTATTATACTATAAGTCTAAAATCTGATCATAGTATTTTATCCATTAGTATATCTCATCCCCATCCTTATATATCATACTAGTTTGGTCATTTGGACCCACTTTGTTCAAGATACCATCCCTAATCCTTATCCCACCTTCATCATCCATCCTTTATCATCCATCCCCCATGGAGTTAGACCCTACCTTCATTGACCAATACATAGTGGCCCATAAGGATGAGATCCTCTTAAAATTTATTATGATGGGTGTACCACTTATTGAAGGTGTTGATCCCAGCCAACTCATTACACCTCCCATTCAAGTCACTTCATGTGAGTTGCATACCAATTCTCCATCTTCTAGTCATAAATCATTGTCTTCTCCTTCACAAACTATCAAACGGAATCCAATCTTGGCTATTAATAGTCCATCCACCCAAACACATCAAAAACAATCTAATCATAAATCTAATGGCTCCACATCTTAATCATAAAGTGTAGTGGGTCATTATAATCCCCTTCTTATGTCCTTGGAAGCCCTTTTCAAATAACTAGTCACCACCAAAATGATGGTCTATCCACCTATCTAACAGCTTGATCCCACTAAGCCTAAGACCTCCTAGTATAAAGATAATCAATACTATGTATATCACCAAACCTAGGGGCATACCATTAATCAATGTTAGCCATTTAAATATTATGTCCAAGACCTCATTAATCATGGTGACATAGTAATCAAAGATGAACTAGATGAGTCTCCATCCCTGGGTGCACAAGAAGAGGAATTCTAAGATTCCCCTCCCAATCATGATAAAGCACTTCCCCTTCCAAGCCAAGATCAAGACACCACACCCATCTGCCATGATCCCCCCATCCTCAATAAATCCTCCATCACAACCAAGTTTATTCCCCATGATCCTAGTCCTCCCATTTCTCATCTCCCTCTCATCCATCACCTCAAATATCCCTTATTGAGATGTCAATTGTAGATAATGAATAACCTATTAGTAGTATTGTAAATTATACATTAGAGTTTACATCAAACTCAACATCAAAATTTTTATCTTTAGTAGGATTATGCTCAATGCCAAGATCTGAATTAGATTATTTATTAAAAACATCATCCCTCATTGATGCTAATAATGCCTATCTTCTTGAGAATACCTATATCTAGGTACCACTAACACATCACCAGACATACCTTTAGATCCCAAATAAGATGATGACATCATAAATGAGTTCTTTCAAGCTTTATTTATTGAATATAGTTAGAGTGAATTAGATCTTACTAGGGATGTGAATACTAAAGATAGTCCTAGCGATCCTTTTACTGATCTTGAGGAGATTTTATTTGATGTCAAAACTAGGTCTCCTAGAAACCCCTATGAAGATTACATTTCCCCATCACCACTCATTGACCTCATCATTCCCTCACCACCACCTTCATCTATCATAGACCCCTTTATTCCTATCAATGGCAATTTAATTTCCTCCCTCCATAAGGATGAACATGAACATATATTGTTAAAGCCTTAGTCAAGTAATATAATGTGTGCTATAAGTTCAGAGGTCTAAGAACACAGTACAAAATTAATATTTGATCTTATCTTATCATCATCCTAATCCAAATGTGCCTTCCCCTAGTGAATCTCATAAACTAGCACTAGGGACCCATCAAAGTCAAAATAATCAATCAATCTCCTATGGTGAGGCATAAAATTAAGCACTAGGGGATAGTCAAAGTCTAAATAATGTCAAAAGCATGACTGATCATCCATCAAATCATATCAAAGATGAATCACATAGTCAAAGTATCTTGGATCTCTTGCAATCTTTTATCAATTGACACCAATCAAATGAAACACATCCCACATCACTAATGATGTATGTGACTATTAGTCCTAATCCTCCATCACCCATTACCCCATATTTTCATGATACTATCATTAATTTTAGACTTAATATTACATCACCCATCATACCATCCTATCCTGATCCTATCATCCATCACAATCAATCTCTAATTGAATCCATACTCACATCACCTCTTTGGGAAACTTCATCTCTCCTAGGGGTAATGAAGACACTTGGTCTAGATATCTAGAGGAGTCTTCATCAAACATCACAGAAGGTCACATGGACCCCAATACATCTAAAAGTAACAACATGGTCATAGTATCATCCTTCTCCAAAATAGTTGTTGGTTAAATAATCTATCAAGTGTCCACACCTTATATTTTTATTTCCATCTAATAAATTGAGATTCCCAATAAAAGTCAAAAAAAAAAAAAAAAATCATTCATCCAATGGTGAAAACTAATCTTCTAGTGTCTTGGGAAAGTACCATGATGAAAACTAGTCCTCAATGTCATGGTAAAATAATATGTTATCTCTCCACACTTAGGGGCAAAATCAATCCATTTCATATCCCTTGTCAAACCATCCTTTGTCCATTCCAAATCATAGATTGTTAGATAGTTATTACATGGGAAGTAGATACTTGTCTTGTTTATATTAAACCAAAGATTAAAAATTTACTTTGTCATTCATGTCTAATACATAGCATGTTTTAGTAATTTTTATTGTAAAGAATGCTCAAGAAGAAGACACAAGTGATGTATAGTGAACGTTCAATTTTGATCTCCATCCAACAAAACTACAAACTTACACAGAATGTTTTTATGGACTCTGTAGGCTTATTTATAAGAACTCCATAGGCTTATTTTTATGGAATCCACATGATCATTCCTATCGACTCTGCAGTGTCAATTCTATGGATTCTATAAAGACAAAGCTACAAAAGGGGAAGTTAGCGACTAGATAAGATGAGAGAGAATCATTCCAACTGGAGTCAAATGAGGAAAATAGTCGCTTGTTATTTTGTAGGATTTGCTTTTGATAATTTTTTATATATTTGGATCTCAGGACTATAATAGGATAGTATATCTATTTTATCAGAATAATTAGATCTCTTGGAAATTCAATCTCCTATTTTTGGATGAGTGGATTGACCAAGGAATCCTATCTCTTTGCATCCTATTTTGAGTTGATTACATTAGTATAAAATGTAAGACTTTTGTTATTAAAAAGAGGATACATGAAAGATACGTAGAAACATATTATATATTTTAGATAGATTACAATCATCTCAATTTTATGAATTATCACTTCAATTTCTAGAATTGATTAATATTTGTTCTTGAGTCTGAGAGGAGCAAGGGCCCACTCTCCTTGGAACTAGGAATTGTGTATGGCATTTATGCTATGTTATATTAACTCTTTGTTATAACTAATCCAAATCTTGTTAATTTTTGCATTCATTCATAAAACATCAAAATAATTTCATAGTTCAAAAGACATTTCCTTATTCCAAAGTCATTTTCTTTCTAAGAAAAGTGTGTTTTCTTTTACAGCAAACATGTGAAGCAAATTTCCTTTTCAAGTTAAATATCTCCATTTCCATGGAAGCATAAATAGGAGTGTGATTTTAATTTCAAGAAAAAGAGAGGATTCATTTAATTAAATAGTTACATATTTCCCTTTTCAGCAAAAGAGTGAATCAAGTAGTTTGAGACACCTTTCTTTCATTAGACAAAGTTAGATTAGGACCAACAAACACCCCCATAAGCAGACTTCTAGATATACCATCCTACACCTTACTGCAAACAACTTTGGCCACCAGCCCTAGTTGATAAGACTTCAATTGAACATTGATTGAATGAGGAGTTGAATGACAATCATCATTTTTGGCATCATTATCAGGGAACAAGGTGTTAGTAAGGTAATAATTATTGGTCTAAAGTGAAAAACAAAAAAATTGTAAAAACCATAAAATCTCAAAAAAAAACAAAAAAATTCAATAAATTGATGTACCATCCTAGAGACTTTAAAAGATGATTCATCCCAAAATTCCCACCAAGAACACAAGTTGAAACTCCTTCAATATCTTTGAGTAGTGAACCAGAAGTTACTAGTGAAACCTATCTATAAGAATCTTCAGAAACTTAGATAGAAACTAGGTCATCGCCACAAGCAAGCCCCATATGACAAATTCCTTAGGATAAATCTCTTACAAGAATATATTATTTAGAAATTTCTAAGGACTTAAAAGAAGCATTTCAAAAATCTATAGCTAATTTTTTTTTGAGAACTTTAAAACATCATCAGAAGAAGAAAATATGGCTTTCCAACAAAATCTACAAAATAAACAACTTGCACAACCAGGAAGGACTTTTTCCTTTCCTATTGTTGCATATCCTAATGATAAAACCCTTATGAAAAATATTTCACCAGCTAGTCTACCAAATTTTTGGGGAAGATCTATAGAAGATCCTAATTAATTCTTGTTTGAGTTTAAGGTGCTATGACAAACCTATGATTAAATAACAGATAGCCAAAAATTAAAACTATTTCCCTCTACACTTAAAGATGTAGCTATGAGATGGTTCATGGGTTTACTTGGGGATTCTATTAGAACATGGGATGACATGGAGACAAAATTCTTAAACAAGTATCAAGATTACTATCAAGTGCGAGAAAGAAAAGAGGATTTCTTCATAAATTAAATAGAATGAGGATGAATCTTTAGAGGATTATTTGGATAGATTCATGTTCACTCATAAAAAAATAATTATCCACTCACTGAAGAAGTTCTGAAATTGGTTTTCTTAAAAGGGTTGGATAAAGATACTAGAGATGCCTTAAATCTGATAGGAGGTGGAGATATAAATAAGTTGGATTTTAATCAAATTTTTGAGCTTTATACCAATTACTCTCAAACAAAACCCAGAATTAGGAGATGAAGGTTTGAGAAATCTAATGAAGTGGGTAAGCTAATGGAAGAATTTTCCAATCTAAAGATGGATATTCTGGTTACAGTAAATAATACTTTGGATAGCCTTCAAGCTATGGCAAATGCAACAGAACCCTTAACAATCTACTATTCTAAGTGCAGATAGAAACATGCCATTAGAGACTTCCCCTAGATAAAACCAATGTTTCATCATGTGGGATCTGTGATGCAATAGATCATGATACCAAATATTTCATCCTTTTGCCTACTTTAAAAAATTAAATAAAAATACAATTCCAGTCCATTGAAGAAGTAAATTCTATCCGGAGATAAAACTTTTCCCCATAAAACTATACTCAAAGATAGTTTAATGTAAGAAACCTAGTTAATCCATGGATGGCACCATGGAATGTTTCAATTCCTTCACCTTTTTGAAATTAACCCCAAATTCTATCAATCCAAAATCTATGGGTAGGATAAGATTGGATGCCAACACCCCCATGGATGGTGCCATAACCACAACAACAATGGGTACCATAATAATAATAGGTATCATAGAAATAATGGATGACACAATAATAGGAATCTACAATGGAACCCACAACAACAATTCATCCAACCAAGAAGACCACTTCAACAACAAACTATAATTCCACCTCTGTTATTCAACAATAAGGACAAATCAATCAACCCTCAATGCCTGCATAACCAATAGAAAATCTAAAAAATAAATAACCAATACCTATTTATGTTAATTAATAGGAAGAGACAATGAATGTTAGAGCTATTTATTGTTTATACATACATTTAAGATCAAGGAAAATTATACAAAAACCTCCAATTCTCATTTCTGAGATACCTGATGAAAAAGAAAAAATAGAATCATCTCAATTAAACACTAGAGAAGCTAAAATCAAAATGAACCCTGAAGCAAACAAAGAAAACACTAATACATCACTAGTTCCTTTTCCTAAAAGATTAAAAGAAATTGATATTAAACTAGAATCAAACTTGGTCCATGAGTTGTAATAGATCAATATTGAGGTACCCCTACTACAAGCTATTAGGTATAAACCTGAATTGAACAAGACCATCAAAATTTTTTGTATCAAGACACCAAGGAGGAAAGAAAAATATCCAGGAACCATTCATGTTGATGGAAAAGTTGCCTGATTTATTAGCAGGAAAACTATTAGTTCTAAAATATGTAGATCTAGTAAGCCTAGTGATCACAGTCAGAATCAAAGGTAAAAAATTCTTAGCATCTTGGTAGATTTGGGAGCATCAATTAATGTTATGAAAATTGATAATCTCCATACATTATCTCGTATAATAATGCAACCCAAAACTACCATTCTTCAAATGGTGGACCAATTTGTGACTAAACCAGAAGGGACTATAAAAAATGTTGAAGTACTAATCAAGTCTTAAGAATATCCAGTAGATTTCATGGTCTTACAATATAAAACAAAGAATCTAGGAGATCCCATAATCCTAGGTAGACCATGGTTTGATAATGTAGTATCATTAATTAATTGAAGGTTAGGAGATTTGACCATTTCTAATGGGTTAAAATCTAAATGCATCTCTTTGTCTCCTCTTACAAAACCATCAATAAATCACATACAAGAACTTTGGGTGGATGAATTAGATAACACATCAAACATATTTCCTCCTTAGTTATGATCATAGTTAAAAAACACTTGGAAGAATTGAATAGAGACATATACCTAAAATCTATGGACTTTGCCAGTCCGAAAGCTATAGACTCTGTCAGTCTGAAAGCTACAGACTCTACCAGTCTAAAATCTATGGACTCTGCTAGTCCAAAAATTATGGACTACCTCAGTTTAGGATTCTTAGGTTAGACAAAATATTATGAAACCTACACTTATGCTTCTTCTATTGTTTCGTCACCATATGATCATGGATTGATTCAGGTTAGTATGTGGAAATTGGTAGAACAACAATAAACTCATTTCTTAGATGCATTCCATTATTCTTTAGCAAGATTGGTTCCTCTTAGAGAAGAGTTTGTTGATAATGTAACCATGTTTCATAAGCTAATTCCTCATCCATATCCTCTAAACTCATTGATTAGTGAATTCAAGAAAATAGAATCTAACTACCTAGGCACAAAACTAATCATGGTATTATCTAGAAAGATTTTGAACATCAATAGCTAGTTAATAAATGAAGAGGAAGATCAACTCTTTGAAGCATTGGAAAGACATACCAAGGATTTTTCTTGGGATTATACCGAAATGAAGGGAATTAATCTCATCATATGCACTCATCACATTTACATGAAACTTGTCAAACTGGTCAGACAACCACACAGAAGAATAAACCCAACATTAAAAGAGATAGTCAGAACAAAGATCTAAAAATTGTTGGAAGTTGGGGTTTATTTACCCCATCTTAGATATCCAGTGGGTTTCACCCCTGGTAATGGTGCCCAAGAAAAATATAAAATTAAGGGTATGTGTAGATTATAGAGAGCTGAACAAAGCAACACTAAGAGATTATTTTCCTCTACCTTTCATTGATCAACTTCTTGACAACTTGGTAGGAAAAAGATATTTTTTTATTAGATGGGTTTAGTGGGTATAACCAAATCATGGTGGTAGCTGAAGATCAAGATAAAACCACATTTACCTACCCTTGGAGAACTTTTGCTTATCGAGTACTCTCATTTGGATTTTGTAATGCTCCAACAAGCTTCCAAAGAGTAGTTCTGGCAATATTCTATGACCTTACAAATGATTGTGTTGAAGTATTTATAGATGATTTTACCATTTATGGTAGATGATGGGTGTCATTATTTACTTAATTTAATCAACTTTATATTGATGTCATTTTTAACTAGGGTTGTGTCCAAAGCTATATGCAACAAGAAGAATCTTAATGATTTAGTAATTAATTGTAGGTATTTGTATTTTTTCTCCTTTTTTGTTTTTTTGGGGGGTTTTTAATGTCTTAAGGACTTCATGGTTAAAACCTTATTGGAATTAAACTATGAAAATCTGATGGAAGTAAACACACATTGTAGAAATAAATTGCTAGAAATAAACACACTTTGCAGAATGAAATAGATTGTTGGAAATAAACACACTTTTGTAGAATGAAATAGATTGCTGGAAAATGACTGCAAAGAAATGAGAATTTAATCTAAAAAACTTGTAGGAGCAAATCTACAACAAATTTTAACTTTAAAAGAGTTGGAAACATTTATAAATTTAATAGAGTGACCTATCTCTTTTGTGAAGAAAATATAAATACTGACTAAAAATGAAGATCCTGGTTCTTTGGAGGAGTGGGCCCTTGCTTCACCTAGAAATAGGATTGAACAATTTAATTTGATTTCAAAACAGAAATGGCTATTTCATTGATAAAATATTCTATATTACAAAATGTACTAATCTATCCTTATCTCTCTATTCTTCAATTATTTTCTATTACATTCTAAATTCCCAGGTTTGTTTATATAGATGCTTTGATGGCTGTAACTGTTTCATAGATATGATGGAACTGAATCATGCCTAGAATAGGTGCTAAATCAAGATGTAGTTGGATGTCTAGCTTTATGATAAATGTCTTAGACCTACAAGCATAGAAATCGGGAATCTGCTCCTAATTTAATGGGATCATTGACCTGAAAGATCGCCAGCCATTTAGAATAGATCCTTATCAATTCCATATCTAGCTGTGAAAGTTCTAAAGCTTATCTGCAGGAGTACCGAAGCTAATCCAAATAATTTTAGAGTTAAATATAGAGTTTCAGAGCTAAGTCCAAAAATGTGACAACTTGAAATAGTATGGTAGAGTGTTGAAACTAAGCTGAATTAATTCTAATGCTTCCAAAAACATGCAATTCACTTCATATTTGTTCTTTAGCCTGATGATGACCTATTTTTATTACAAAACTTAAATTTTCCAACACACTTGTTAGGAATTACAGATCTTTTTAAATGTTAGAATCATAATCAACAAAAGATGGATAATTACATCCTAACTCATCTTAGATCAAAATAAAAGTTACAAAATGCAATCAAACTTAATAGAAAGAGAGAGTAAGATGATGTCATTTATTATACATTTAACGGGCATATCTAGGCCTCATATTTTCCCCCATACTTGTTTGTAAGTATCTTTACAAACTTCACTCTTCAAATTCAAGATTATACATTTTGCATTCCATTTGATAGCTCAGATCAAATGGCTAAAATTGAATATCCCAATGCTTCGATTCAGATGTACTATACCCTGATCCTACTTCTACTTTTCTTTTGTATTCCTCAAATTGAGTGGGATTTTGAGGTTCTATATTGTGCCAAGAAGATATAGGCGTAAGAAGTAGAGGTGGCCTTGTCCACATTCCTATCCATATGCACAAGGGCATTTCATTATTTGAGGAATTATTGTGCATAAAGATTTTTCCCTTTCTAGACTCCAAATCAAATTTGAAGGGGATATTACTTCCCTTCTTTTCAATGCCACTGGGAGAAATTCCTATCTTTTCAAATATGCATCATAGATATTATCAAAATTTTCCCTTTTATAAGAGGTGAAGAAATTAATATTTTTTTGTAAATTGAAAAGATAAGGTCCCCTGAACTTATAATTAAATACATGGGATTGGAAATGTGTAGCAAAGATGAATAGGTTACCATAATGAATTCTCATACAAAGACTAGATGAACTAGCCTTTAACCAATGCTTTGACTCCCTTTCCTTCCATGCAATCTGATTTTGAAGAATAGAGATGAATGTGTTAAGATGGCTTTCCCCTACATACAAATTAATCATGAAACTTGAATTTATTTCTAGCATGAAATTGCAGAGGTAAAATTCACAAAGAATATTTTTCTATTCAGTATTGGCTAAGGAGTAGGTGGCCAAGAAATCAACTTCATCTTTTATTTCATGTGGAAGGCCACATGCTATCCTTGCCAACTGCCAGCAAATGAATTATTCTTCTAAAAACATGCTATATACAGGAGAAGGTCTTTTGCATGCAAGCAATTTTTCACTCATCATACAAACTATTTGTATTTTCACAAGACATTTATATTTATCATTTCCCTACTTGTAAAATTTTTCTTCCCATTCTTTCCTTGCTTTCTTTTCTTCTTCCAGCTTGATTTTCAAGTCTATATTGGATGCCTTTCTTACACTAAGTTCTCTGCATGTGTCATCCCATAACTGCTTGAGTGGTAGATAAGTCAATTTAGTCTATACGAAGACTATTCACAAAGTGGTCTATTTTATACATTTTTTCTCACTCTCCATTAGTTGCCTTTTGATCTCTGCTAATTCCTCATTCTTAGCTGTGAACTGGTTTGTTAATTCTTTAAGGAGAATTTATTTCTATTCCAATTTGAGCTTGAGGAAATTCAATTCATCATCCTTTTCCTTGATAATGAGATCCACTCTAGACAAAAATAGAGCCTATTTAATTTGCTCGTTTTGTTCTTTTTCTAAAATTTCTTAGAGAGTTAAGCATTCCTCTTCCACCATATGAAATTTCCCTTTTCTTCTCCAAGATGCCTATTCATCTTCTACATGTGGTGTTCCTGCTATCTCACCCTTTTCTTGGAAAACTTGCTCCTCAAAATTTTCATCTTTTTTTTTCTTTTTGGCTTGGTCTAGGAGGAGTCATGGCCATGCTGCCCAAAATATCAGTAGCTTCAGTTTCTAGTCTTTCTTATTCTTCCATCTCCTCTAAACTTTATTTAGACCTTTTATGATGTTTCCTTCCTTGAGGAGCCTTAAAATATGTAGACATAGGTCTCTTCTTTGAACTTATTTTGATGTTTACTTCTTGCTCCAGCCTAGGTGAACTATCACTATTTGAGCCATGTATTAGTTCTTCTGTGGCTTTTGTAGAAGAAGGAATTCCTTGAGAAGGCACAATAGGGTTTGCAATTTTAATTCTTCTTTTAGATCTTCTTCTTTTTGGTATCTCCTCTTCCCCTAGTTCTTTCTTTTTCTCAGTAGTAGTATCAATTTCTACATGAACTGAAGGGGCATGAGGAGTTGTTATTATTCTTTTGGGAATACCAGGGTTCTACCCAAATTTACTAAGAAATTTGTCCCACATTTCTTCCCCATTTTTCTTTGAAAGGAAATGGTGTTGGCATACTAAATGCACTAACTTATGATGTCTGATTGTTCATACACACCAAGAATATCTCTGGGCCATGGTATGGATGGAGTCAAAAAGAAACCTTGGAAGGTTTACTATATATTCTTGTTTTTTGGCTCCATATCTAAGGTGTATAAGGATTTTTAGGACTTATTTTCCTACTATCCCAAATTTTCCATCATAGGTTAAATATTTAACTATCCAAAATGCTACTCTATCAAAGGGTTTGAGCAAGTTGGCCCTTTTGACTCTGATTATTTTTTTTGTATTATAAATATACTAGGGTTCAGCGTCCCCCTCTTTCAATAGGGTTTTAGCCAGGTCCTTTAATGTCATTTTAACAGGGTTTGGGACATGCACAATTGGTATTCCACACATCTCACTTATTATATTCACAAAAATAATAATGAAAACCTTCCTAATCTTTTTCCTTGTTTGCTCTAAATTGATAACAACTCTTACCAATTCATCTTTATATTTGAGAAATTTCCTCAAAAACTCTAGCCATCTTGCCTGTTAAAAGATAGTTGCTAATTATTCATCTATAAGGATATGGGTATCATCATCTAGCTCTAACTTCTTTTTAATTCCCATGATTCTTCTCCTTTAATCTTACACAGGTTAGCTGAAGATTGCTTCTCCTATCAGCGAAACTGATGAATTTAGTTACTGAACTAGTGAACTTGGTTGTGGAATTTCTATACTTAGCTATAGAACTAGCAAATTCGGTGGTGGCACTACTATACTTAGTTGCAAAATTGATGGATTTAATTCATGTATTTATTCTATAGCTAGCATTTACTCTGTTAATTCAATCCTAATAATGATTCTTTATGACTATCTACCAACTCATTCCATCATTAATATCATTCTCATGATTTTACATATTTAACCATGATGTATAATAGATGATTCATCATACTAATCTTTTTAAATCAAGTCTAATCACACATGCAAACTTTAAATCTAACCTTTAACAAGTTAGAAACATAATTACCATCCTTGAAGAAGTAATCCTTCCATCATGATGACTCATCATTCCGAAAAAAGGGTTAGAAAATAGTTAGAATTTCAAAAAAAAAAATTTATTTGAATTAGCCATTTATTTGAGAAGATCAATTGCCATCACTGGTTTTTAATTAATCTTAATTTTTTTTTGAATAAGAGAATGCCATTTACTAGTTTTTATTCTCTTCCCTTTATTTTGGATCTTTTCATCTAATTATTTGATCATTTTGGAAGAACTGGGTTCTTTTATATGATCAAATTCTTTGTTTGCTTCAATATGCTTCAAGAATTCATCCTTAGTAGGAGGCTTCCTATAAACTTTTATCTTGTATCCATTGACCAAGAGTATTATTCTACTACCATCAATGGAAAGTAACTAGATATAACCATTGTCAAATATTTGCTCAATCTAGTAAGGTCCCAACCATCTGGTTCTTAATTTGCCTTTGAATTATTCATACGTAGAATCAAACAACAATGCGCAATCTCCTACTTTGAATTGTCTTTTCTTGATATGTGAATCATGTCATTGCTTCCTTTGACCTTGGATTATCTCTATTTGGTGAAGTGCTCCCATTCTAAATTTATCCAATTCATTGAGTTGAAGGATTTGCTCCTTTTGAGCTACATCCAATTCAATTCCCACCTTAGCTACTGTCCTCAATGTTTGTAGTTCAAACTCAATAGGCAACAAGGGATTTTTTCCATAGACTAACTCATATGGTGAAAACCCTATTGTGGTTTTCCAAGTTGTATTGTAAGCCCAGACAGTTCTAGGTAGTCTATTTATCCAATCTCTTTTTTCAACTTCAATTATTTTAGTGAGGATATTTTTTAATTCTCTATTTATTACTTCAACTTGTCCATTTGCTTGCGGGTGATAGGGAGATGACTTCCTATGATTGATCTAATAATACATTGTGAAAGCCTAGATCATATTGGCTATAAATTATGGTCTCTAGTCTGAAACTAAGCTTCTTGGTGCTCCAAACTTTACCATAATTCTATGCCAAAGGAAATCAACAACTGCTTCTTCAGTGGCATTTATTAAAGCTTGCACTTCTGCTCATTTTGTTACATAATTAGTACACACAAGAATGTTCTCATTTCCCTATGAAGGAAGATTAAAGGGTCCAACAAAATCCAATCCCCATCTCTCAATTAGTTCAATCACTACTTCTGGTTGCAGAGGCATTTCATTGGTAATAGTTGGCTATCCCATCCTTTGACAAGGATCACATCACTTGATATATCTCTTCACATCTTTGTATAGAGATGGCCAATAGTAACCAGTGCCAAGTATCTTGTGAGATGTTCTTTTCATTGAATAGTGTCCTCCACTTGGTTCATCATGACATGCCTGGAGGATGTCAAGGATTTCATCTTCTCTTACATACCTATGTAAAACCAATTCAAGACCACATTTAAATAGCATTCCATTTAACTATTTAAATTGTGCACTAGTTTTGATTAGCTTTTTTATTTGTTTTTTAGTGAAAAAAAGAGGAAACTTCACTATTGTAAGATAATTTTCCATGTCAACAAACCATGGTGTATTAGCTGAAATAACAAACAATTGTTCATCTGGAAAGTTATCCTTGATTGGATCCTATTCCCTTATAGTGGTCAATCTTGACAAGAAATTAGCTACCACATTAGATTTGCCTGGATTGTCCACAATGGTAATATCAAATTCTTGTAGAAGTAATAACCATCTAATTATTCTACCTCCAACCACTAGTTTTTTCATTAAATATTTAATTGCTGAGTGATCTATATGTACAAATATTTTGTACCCTATAATGTAATGTCTGAATTTTTTGATTGCATAGATCACAACCAAAAATTATTTTTTAGTGGTAGTGTAATTTCTCACAGTGGGAGTAAGATTTTTATTGAGATAGTAGATAACATACATTCTTCTTTCTTCATCTTTCTGTCCTAAAACTACACTAATTGAGGTATTTGAGGCATCAGTTTGGATGTGAAAAGGTTTCTCCCAATTAGGTCCTTGTAATAATGGGGTAACTACTAATTTCTTTTTAATTTCTTCAAAAGCATGTTGATGCTATTCATCTCAAATAAATTCATAGTCCTTGGTAAGCAACTTAAACATGGGGGCAATTTTTTTTCAAAAATCCTTGATAAAGTGCCTATAGTATCTATCATGTCCTAAAAATGATTTGATATCTATGGGGGTTTGAGGAATAGTCAAGTCTGAAATAATATTGATTTTGTTTTGGTCAACCTGAATTCTTTTTTTTTGAAATAAGGTATCCTAATATGATCCCTTCATCAACTATCATCAAGCATTTCTCATGGCTAAGAGACAAGTGATGTTATTCACATCTTGTTAATACTCTGTCCAAAGTTTTCAAGGCATCATCAAATGTATCTCCATACACAGTAAATTCATCCATGTATACCTCCACACAGTCATTTTTTAGGTCTACAAAAATTGCTAATACAACCCTTTGAAAGGTTGCTGGAGCATTACATAGTCTAAATGGCAATACCCTATAAGCAAAGGTACCCCATGGACAAGTAAATGTAGTTTTGTCCTGATCCTCAGCAACAAATCTAATTTGATTGTATCCACTAAATTCATCCAAGAAGGAAAAGTACTATTTACCTAAAAGGTTGTCTAAAACTTGATCTATGAATGGTAGGGGAAAATAATCTCTTAGGGTGGCTTTGTTCAGTTCCCTATAGTCAACATAAATTCTCCATTTTCCATTCTTTTTAGGGACAATTACAAGAGGAGACACCCACTAGATATCAGAGATAGGGTAGATAAAACCTACTTGTAATAGTTTTTCAATTTTTTGTTTGACTATATCCCTTAAGGATGGATTAATCCTTCTCTGAGGTTGCCTAACTAGTTTAATATTTTTAATATAAATGTGATGGGTGCAGATACTTGGATGAATTCTCTTCATATCTCTATAGTTCCAAGAAAAAACTTTAGTATGATCTTTCAAAATGTCAAATAGTTTGGCTTCTTCATTATTCTTTAACTAGCTATTAATATTCAATTTTTTTTTTGGTTGAACCTCAACATGTTTGGTTCTAGGATATGATGAACTGATTTGTTGAAAGGGTTCCATTAAGGTGTTTAATGGATAGGCATGTGGTAACAACATATGATATGTAGTAACATCTCTAAAAGTTCCTAGAGGTAGAATGTTGGACAAAGGACAACAAGAAGAGTTATGATTTTTATCTTGTTGTAGGTCAAATTCCTCGTTACTATTATTTTCCAAAAATTCTTCATCATCTCTTGATATCTGTAAAGTTGAAGCTATAGATCCTTCCTCTCCCCAAGATAAATCTCATTCCTCTGGGGTGAAATTATCTTCATTTGCACAGAATTAGTGTGGTTCTAGAACTAACTGTGATTGTTATAGAATAGATTATATAGGTTACAGAACTAATCCTAACTACTCTAATAATGATTGATGTTCATTTAATGAAGGATTACTCATATCATCTATTTCCCGTACATGATCTTGCAATGTTATCATAGCCAAAGAAGATAGATTTTGCTCATTAATATCAGGATTATCAACCCATAATTTCACTTGATTATCAATAAAAGGTTGTGTAGAGGGATATAATGAAATTTAATTACAATTCTTACCATTTGAAATAGTCATATCATCTAACCTGCAATCAATTAAGGTAGCAACTATAACTAACCATGGTCTCCCCAAAATAATGGGATAACCAAATGTTTTAAATTTTGGCTACAATATAAGGAAGTCAACTAGATATTCCCATGATTCCACCATTATTGCCACATCTTCAATAACTCCTTTTGGTTTAGATATAGACTGATCTGCCATCTATAATATGGTATTAGTAAGTTGTATGCCTATTAATGGTAATATTTTCAAAGTTTCCATTGTCATTACATTGATAATTATGCCCAAATCAATCAAAACATTATGTATATCCTTATTCCCTATAGAGACAAAAATAATAGGGTTTCTAATATCTCCATATTTGGGTAGTAGGAGTTTCTTGCTAATAAATGAATAAGTTTCCCATCTACCTGAATAGTTTTAGGGTACTACTTCTTTCTTCCAGGTTTTTTAAGACATAATAGTTTGATTAACTTGTTCAACTCTAGAATATCCTTAATTTTTTGTAACAATGGTATTTCAATATTCAATCTTCTTAGTTCATGCACCAATTTAGATTCCTTAAGTTCTATGGCTTCTTTAAGTCTTTTTGGAAATGGAATCTTAGTAGAATTTTTTTCTAGTTCCTTATTTTTTTCTTTATCATCTTCCTTAGGTGCGATCAAGCTAGGGGTTTTAGATTCTTCAGTCATCTCAGTGATTATAATAGGTGGATTACTAACTATTTTTCCAAATCTAGTTTGAATATTTTTACAATCCATTATATTTAGATCAACTGATTTTTCTAGTTCTATTTCGTATATAGGCATTTTTGTTTATTTCTTGGGTTTACTACTGGTTGTGCTAGCATTTGTGTTTGGACTATGTTTTCAACCTATGGATTTTGTGCTAGAGGTCCCATTATGGCTTGTTGGTTTTGATTTGGATATGTTTTCCCTTGCACATAATTACTAGGGCCCCATCTAGGTTGTGGCTAGGCATAAGGATTTCCTTGACTAGCCCAAGGTTGCTGATGTTCTTGAGTATACCAAGATTGACTTGCCCAATCTTGAGGATGCCATGTGGGTTGAGGGGCCCAAGGTGGCTATCCCCAACTTTGTGACATTGTTTGAGCTACCCATGGCATCATCTACGGATTAGGAGCTGGTCTTGGCATAAACTATCCTTGGTTAGGTTGTCTCTGAACACAATTCAAATCTTCTGTGGTGTATGATGTATTGGTTTGTTTGAGCTGATTTTTTATGAGTGGAAGAAGAGAAAAATAATGAGTATCATGTTCTTAGACTCATAGACAAGACATACTTCTATTTTATCCAAAGGACATTCCCTTATTGCATGCTTCTTCTTGCATCTAGGACAATACATGGCTAATGGTTTAAGTTAGGCATTTGCTTTAGCTTGCAATCCATCCATGGTGGAGGTTAATTGGACTAATTTGTCTATTTTAAAGTTTGCCAATTCATCCATCAATTTTTTCATATTTGGATTTGAATTTTTAACCATTTTCCCTTTTCTAGGTCCACCCCTTGTCCTTGAATAGTTTCTATAAATTTATATAATTTAATCCATTCTTAATTGAGCAATGTTTCTACTGCCAATTAATTCAAGGGTTTCCCTAGATTCATCATCCATACCTTTGAGAAAAATGGTTTTACTTAAATCTTTTTGAATTACAAATCCACATCTTTTACTCACAAAGAGGAATCTATCCAAATAATCTTCCATATTTTCATCTTCTTCTTGTTTGATTTTGAAAAATTCTTCCTTTAGATTTCATCCTCTACAATAATCTTGATATTTGTCTAGGAAGATAGTTTCCATTTGTTCCCAATTAGTAATAGAATTAGATGTTAATCCCATAAACCACCTCATTGCTGTATCTTTCAGGGTAGATGAAAACAACTTGAGTTTTTGATTATCTGTCTTGTAATCGTATGTCTAACATAGTACTTTAAACTCAAACACAAATTGGTCAAGATCCCCAGATGACATTCCTCTAAATGTGGGCAAGTGTGCAGGTGAGATGTTTTTCATAGTGGTTTCATCATCCTTGATCTGAATGGGATAGGTAAAAGTTCTCTCAGGTTCTCTTCTAGCTTCTCATGCTATCTCACTAGTATTTTCTAGTCTCTTTTCCTAATCAGTGTGGTATGTGGTCTATTTTGGGGATGGTGAAAAGTTAGGGGTAGGAGGTTGACTATTCAATTGAGAATCAAAACTTTTCCTCAATGGATCTTGAGAAATAATCCTCCTCCCTAAGGTTCTACTTGATTCTGGTGACTGATCCAAAAATTCCAAAGATGGAAATTTTTATTCTTGTCTTGGAGGAGATACTGGTGCCTCCAATTATTGCTCAATGTCCTTACTTAAACTAGAGGATGATGGAAATTCTTGTTTAGATATTTTGGGGATAAATCTACCCTTAGAGTCTCATCATCTACTCATAAATTTTGTGATAACTATTAGGGAATTTTTTTTAATTACTAAATGAATGATTGTTTCTCTTGTTGACACCTAATTAGAACATTCCAACTAGTGATCCCCGATAATGATGCTAAAAATGATGGGTGTCATTATTCCCTTCATTTAATCAACTTTCTGTTGATGTTATATTTAACCAGGGCTGTGTCCAAAGCTATATGCAACAAGAAGAATCTTAATGATTTAGTAATTAATTATAGGTATTTCTATTTTTTCTCTTTTTTTGTTTTTTGGGGGGTTTTTAATATCTTAAGGAATTCGTGGTTAAAACCTTATTAGAATCAAACTATGAAAATCTGCTGGAAGTAAACACACGTTGCAGAAATAGATTGCTAGAAATAAACACACGTTGCAGAATGAAATAAACTGCTAGAAATAAACACACTTTTGTAGAATGAAATAGATTACTGGAAATATACACATGTTACAGAATGAAATAGATTGCTGGAAATAAACACACTTTTGCATAATGAAATAGATTGATAGAAAATGATTGTAAAGAAATGAGAATTTAATCTAAAACACCTGAAAGAACAAATCTACAACAAATTTTAACTTTAAAAGAGTTGGAAGCATTTATGAATTTAATAGAGTGACCTATCTGATTTTGCAAAGAAAATATAAATACTGAATAAAAATGAAGATCCTGGTTCTTTGGAGGAGTGGGCCCTTGCTTGACCTAGAAATAAGATTGAACAATTTAATTTGCTTTCATAACAAAAATGGCTATTTCATTGATAAAATATTCTATATTACAAGATGTACTAATCTATCCTTATCTCTCTATTCTTCAATTATTTCCCATTACATTCTAAATTCCCAAGTCTGTATATATAGATGCTTTGATGGCTATAACTGTTTCATAAATATGATGGAAATGAATCGTGCCCAGAATAAGTGCTAAATCAAGACATAGATGGATGTCCAGCTGTATGATAAATGTCTTGGACCTAAAAGCATGAAAATTGAGAATTTTCTCCTGATTTAATGGGATCATTGACCTGACAAATCATCGACCATTTAGAATGGATCCTTATCAATTCCATATCTAGCCGTGAAAGTTTTGAAGCTTATCTACATGAGTACTAGAGATAATCTAGATAATTCTAGAGCTAAATATAGAGTTTCGAAGCTAAGTCCAAAAATGTGAAAACTTGAAATAGTATGGTGGAGTTCTGGAACTAAGCTAAATTGATTCTAATGCTTCTAAAAACATGCAATCTACTTCATATTTGTTCTTTACCCTGATGATGACCTATTTTATTAGAAAACTTAAATTTTCCAACACACTTGTTAGGAATTACATATCTTTTTAAATGTTAGAATTAAATCAACAAAATATGGATAATTACATCCTAACTCATCTTAGATCAAAATAAAAGTCACAAAATGCAATCAAACTTAATAAAAAGAGAGAGTAAGATGAGGTCATTTATTATACATTTAACTGGCATATCCAAGCCTCATCAGTGGAACTTATGAAGAGGCTCTTACCAAATTGGAAAGAATATTGATCAGATGTGAAGAATAACAATTATCTTTGACCCAAGAAAACTATTTGTTGATGATGGATGAAGGAATAGTGATGGGACACCATATTTCCAAAAATGGTATTTAAGTAGATCCAAAAAAGGTTGAAATAATCTCTAACTTACCCATCCCATAAACACAAACTGAAATTAATAATTTTTTGAGACATGCTAGTTACTACAAATGATTCATAGATAATTTTAACCAAATAATTGCCCCTGTGTTTGCCTTGCTTACAAAAGATAGTATATTCAACTAGAGTGAAAGTTGTTAACATGCCTTTGAGACCATCAACGCTAAACTCGTTATTGCTCCAGTATTGAGAGGACCAAATTGGACTCAGCCATTCCATATATACATAGATGCTTCTAATATAATAATAGGAGCAGTCCTTAGACAAAAGGATGAAGTGAATAACATGTATACTATATATTATATTATCAAAAACATGATATCTGCTAAAAGAAACTACACGGTAATTGAGAGGGAATTCCTAGCTGTAGTCTATGCAATTAACAAATTTAGACACTACATAATAGGCTACAAGGTATTTGTATATACAGACTATTTAGCTATTAGATATCTTACCAATAACCCATGTGGGAGGTAAAATTATTAGATGGATGTTGCTCTTACAAGAATTTGATGTTACTATTATAGATAAACTAGGAAAGTCTATTGTAGTTACAAATTTCTTGTCAAGAATGAACACTACAGGTGAAGAAGAACCAGTAGAAGATGAATTTATAGATAAAAAACTATTTTCTATTTCATCAAAATCTCCATGGTTTGCTGATATAACTAATTACCTCACCATAGGGAAGTTTCCTTTACAATTTTCACAAAAAGAAAATAAATGTTTAATCAAATAAAGTTATTTTAAATGGATTAACAAAATACTATTCAAACTTGGCCTGACCATGTGTTTCATAGGTATGTGACAAATGTTGATACTTATGATATCATCAGAGCTTGTCATGATGGATCAGGAGGAGGTCATTACTCACCTCAAAGAACCATACATAAAATCCTAGGAGTAGGATACTATTGGCCTCACCTTCATCAGTAAGTAAAAAGATATGTTATACACTATGATGTTTGACAGAGAATTGGACAACCTACTCTTTCAATAGAGATGCCTCTGCACCCTCATCCTCAATTAGTTTTATAACTATTTGAGAAATGGGGAATTAATTTTATAGGTCCTATGGATCCTCCTTCTAGAGGATAAGAATATCTCCTAGTATGTACAGACTATGTGACCAAGTGGATGGAAGTGGAAGTATTAACTCATGCAAGAGAAGATATGGTAGCTGATTTCTTATATTTTAAAATCATGTAAAGATTTGGTGCTCCAAGAGAGATAGTCTTAGATCAAGGACCATAGTTCATGTCAAATATGATAAAGCACTTCATACAAGTATATCAAACTTAACATAAAAAAACATCTCCATACCATCCATAAGCTAATGGGCAAGTTGAAGTCACCAATAAAGAACTGGAAATCATTTTAACCAAGGTTGTTAATTTCAATAAAAAGGATTGAGTAGATAAGGTACTAGAAGCTATTTGGGATTATAATACTACTTGGAAAATAACAAATAGATTTTCACTGTATGAATTGGTTTATGGTAAGAAGTCATTATATTTATTGAATTTGAATTAAAAACTTTGAAAATAATTATAGAAGTAGGGATTGAATTAGAAGAAATATAGAAAGAAAGACTCTTATAGCTTAATTAACTTGATGAGATGAGGATGGAAGCACTACAAAAAACTGAATTGGTACAACATCAAAGAAAAGTTTAGCATGATTCACAAATCAAACAATGGAAGTTTTAGAAAGGAGATTGGGTACTATTGTTTGATTCTAAATTTCAATAGTTTAAAGGAAAACTACAAATGAGGTGGTTGGGACCTTATCAAATTGAGAAGGTCTTTAAAAATAGTTTAGTTAAGCTAATACCTATTGATGAGAATAGAAAAGCTCTGTTAGTCAATGGACATAGATTGAAGCTTTATTATAAACCTCTCAATAAAGACGAATTTGTTTAAAAGGTAAAAGATCAAGTAGCCTTTCTGGAGGACTCTGCTTCTCCTAGGGAAACTGCTTCAAAACAAGTAGCTATTCTGGAGGACTCTGCTTCTTCCAAAGAATATGCTCCTTGCTGATCCTACATATAACTAATAAAAAAGGATCAATAGTAAAAATCCTTCCAAGGACACTATTGACATTGCATGCCCAGAAAACTAGCAATGATTAGCCAAAGGGAAATTATATATATATATATATATATATATATATATATATATATATATATATATATATATATATATATATATATATATATATATAAGAGAATCTCATCATGTCACTATGATTGGTCTTATCCATGTAATAAAAGTTGTTCTTTCAACACCTGTTGACTAATCTATGCAAACTTATTTGTGTAGGACCAATGACAAGCAAATGATAAATCTAAGGTCAAAAGTAAGTGAGACATATATTCTATTTATTTATTTATATTTAGTTAACTACTTATCTTTGATTTAATTAAGATTTATTCTATGGAGATGACCCAAACTTGAAGCCTTACAAAATGGAATGACATGACACATACCATAATGGATAAGCATGAAAACAAGATGATAAAGGTGTATGTATACGTCGTGATGACCTATGCAGCTTTGTTACAATCAATTATGTCATCAATAATTATAATGATGAGAGATCATAAAGGGGTTCTAACTAAAATGATAAATCCCTGTCACCATCAAAGTGCCACATCATCATTAATCTAATTTTTAATCATTTGACAACATGGATGGCACACTCTATAGAAACATGCAACGTTGAACTATATAAAGTAATTATATCAAACTATGGACTCATGAAGCTGTGGAGTTTCACATAAAACATTTCATTTCTATAGGTTCTCAGTGATTGTTGTCTATATATTTCAATATAAGCTGATCTAAACCCTAATTTGAGTTAAAGAAATAGATTTGTTTGTAAATTCAAGTAGAAATGGAACAAAAAATGAGATCAGAGCTGAAGAATACATCAAATCTTCACAAAGATAGAGATTCTATGGTAGTGTTTAGAGCAAATGGTTGGCTACCTTTCATTGAAAAGTTCTAAGGTTTTGACAAAATAATGGTAAGCAAATTCATCACTAATCTCACCTCTAAGTTTTCAATTTTTAAAAGCATTGTTATTCCTATTTCAACTCCAATTATAAGTCAAATCATACAAGTTTTAGAAGAGAGAATGAGAGTGATAGATAGAATTCCATTTAATAATTTAATTATTTAGTTTAATGGTAATGAGCAGATTGGGACTTCATATCCAATAGATTCTAAGGGAAAATCAAAAGGGATTTGTATAAATTCACTTATTGAACCCTAGAAATTTGTAGCTAAGTGGGTACTCAAGTATATCATTTGTGAGGGGCAAAACAATCTTTTAGGAGGAGACACCATGAAAATATTTATACACCTTAAGTATGGGAGGAAAAACCCTCATTACAATATTAAACTCCCATCCTTATTATATGGTGTGCTTCAAATTATGAATACAACTCCTAATGTTGCTCTTAGGAACCATGGCCTTATTCACCTAATTATCCAACATCACTTCCTTCAGCAAGGACAAGAGGTCTGGGAAGAATTCAATAACAATGCAACACAACAAATTCCAAATCTACCTACACAAGAAACCTCAAATTTACCATAGGAACATTCATATCCACCTACTGCATCAGTTGAGAAAACAAATCCAAAGAAGAAATCACAGACTGTAGTCTCAACACAAATCCCTTCTTCTTCTTCTTCAAGCATAATCACAAGGTCTCAAATCCCTATAGTTTAAAGGTCCCCAAAATAACCTCATGAATCTATAGTGTAACCATTTCCATTATTAGGAAGAAGAACATTAAAATGAAAGGTTGATATATAACTTGAGAAGACTGAGGGTTTGATGGTTGAAAAAGAAAGACAATTGAGTGTAGCTTAGAGAGTGACCAAAAGAAGGAGAAGGTTAATTCTGATGGATGAAGATGAACAAGAGGTTGCAAACATTCTAGATAGTATTAAAAAGGTATCTCATTCCCCCATACATCAAAGTATCCCTAAAATTAGAGATGTTGAAGAAACTCCTTTTGAAAGTAACTCTCCAATCATAATAGAGGAGCCAATTCCAAGAGAAGAGCCAATCATGGCAGAGGAATCAAGTATGGTGGAAAAACTACATGTTTCAATTGAAAATATAATGAATAAAATAAAAATTATATGCATAAATGAAAGAGGAGAGTCATATAATCTAAATGATCATGTTATGTAGTTAACCTTGAAGCTTTCTCAAACTCAAGCTCTAAAGCAACAACAAACAACTGAGATTTTTGACTTGATTAGTCAATTAAAAAATAAGGATCGTCTCAACTCATTATTGGTGTAAAAATTGGACACATCTGCCAATCATGTAGTAGAATTTCATAGATTAGAAAAACAATAAATAAAAATGAAAGTGAACAAATAGACCTCTGGATATATGTAGAAAATTTAAAGAAGGAGAATAGGTGATTATAGAGTTTGGTAAACTCTTCTAAAGCACCTTCTAATGTTGTACCTTCCCTTCCTAAGGTATTTGTTGACTAAAGTTGTCAAACAAGTTATCCAGATATGCCTACCTTGACAATGCTAAATCAAATTGAAGAAGAATATTCCATACTCAAATAAAAAAGTAAAGTTTCAACTTCTTCAAACAAAATATTGGAAAATAAAAAGAAAGAATTAGAATCTAAGGTTCAAGATCTAGAAGAAAATTTGTAGGATGCATGCAAATTAGGGGAATCTCTTTTGGCATGTAGGAATTCTTCTCCTACATATAGTTTTTTTTTATTTAAAAATTTTTACAGATGGCAGCTTTTGAGGATCTCTTGTCATCTTCCTTACACTATTTTATAGCCAACAACATTTTTAGAAATTTCTTATAGTGCTGAACTTGATCAACAAGATTTACTTTATGAGTTTTATTTGCATGATTTGATCATAGGAGATCATGAGCACAATAAGTTATTGATAAACCTTCATGTAGGATAAGTTCAATTGAGGGCATTGCATTCTACATTCAAAAATCAACTAGCATGGAAAAGCAGATTTGAGGAATATACAAATCATGCTAAGACTACAAAATTGTGTATCAGACTAGCCTTTCCTATCCCTAGATTGATCAGAAAGAATTTTAACTCTGATTGTTTAGGTGATGGAGTTAAAAATCATTATTTACAAAATTTATATGATTGTGCTATTTTTTTGACTTATTTTCAAGATAGATTTTTGATTCAGTGATGACTTAAAGTGTGAAAAGGTGGGACCAACTTTTAGTACCTCTTAGAAGATGATAGGTCATGTCTCAAAATAACTTAAGATCGAGTATGATGAGAGCTACCTCAATTTTGGAAATATTAATAGAGGTAATAAAATCTAGGTAAGAAAAGAAATAGATTGGCATGAGATATAGACCCCTTTGTTGATCATACATATTCCAGGATGGTAGAGTTGGGCTCCAAAATCAGAGGAACAATTCAATATATGAAAATAAATGATTTAAGAACATCAAGGGTTTACAAGCAATTTATACAAGCATATAATAGATGAATTTGATGACTATGATTTGAGTCAGAGTGTAGAAAGTAGATGTCAGAGTTATGAATGCTAATGAATGTTTGCAATGGGACTTGTAAAAGGTAAAGCCTAGGGGAGATCATGAGCCCATAATATGGGTCATTATTGACATGTTATTTCCTTCAATTCATCTCTCTAAGGATATTATCTTATGCAAATAATAGATTGTTAGATAACTATTACATGGGAAGTAGATACTTGTCTTGTTTATATTGAACCAAAGACTAAACCTTTAATTTGTCATTAATGTCTAATACATATCATGTTTTAGCAATTTTTGTTATAAAAAATGATCAAAAAGAAGACATAGGTGATGTATAGTGAAAGTTCCATTTTGATCTCCATACAATAGAACTATGAACTCACATAAAATTTTTCTATAGACTTCACAATCTTGTTTCTATGGACTCCATAGACTTGATTCTATGGACTCTGTAGGCTCATTCCTATCGACTCTATAGGGTCAGTTCTATGGATTATGTAAAGACAAAGCTATAAAAGGGGAGCCTAGTGACCAGATAAGATGATAGAGAATCATTCCATCTGGAGTCAAATGAGAAAAATACTTGCTTACTATTTTGTAGGATTTAGATCTTAGGACTATTATAGGATAGTATATCTATTTCATCAGAATAATTAGATCTCTTGGAAATCCAATCTTCTATTTTTGGATAAGTGGATCAACTAAGGAATCCTATCTCTTTGCATCCTATTTTGAGTTGATTATATTAGTATAAAATGTAAGATTTTTGTTGTTAAAAAGAGGATAGATGAAAGATACGTAGAAGTATATTACAAGTTTTAGATAGATTGTAATCATTTTAGTTTTATGAATTATCACTTCAATTTCCAACATTGATTAATCTTTATTCTTGAGTCCAAGAGGAGCAAGGGCCCACTCTTCTTGGAACCAATAATAATGTACAATATTTATGTTATGTTATATTGACTCTTTGTTATAACTAATCAAAATCTTGCTAATGTTTGCATTTATTCATAAAACATCAAAATAATTTCATAGTTCAAAAGGCATTTCCTTATTCCAAAGTCATTTTATTTCTAAGCAAAGTGTGTGTTTTTTTACAGTAAACGTGTCAAGAAAATTTCCTTTTCAAGTTAAATATCTCTATTTCCATGCAAGTGTAAATAGGAATGTGATTTTACTTTCAAGAAAAAGAGTGGATTCATTTGATTAAATAGTTACATATTTTCCTTTTCAATAAAAGAGTGAATCAAGTAGTTTAAGACACATTTCTTTCATTAGTCAAAGTTAGAATAGGACCATCAAACACCCCCATAAGCAGACTTCTAGATATACCATCCTACACCTTACTATAGATAGCTTTGGAAACTAGCCGTGATTGACAAGACATCAATTGAAAATAGATTAAATGAGGAGTTAAATGACATTCATTAAGGACACCTAAAGTGTCCTCAAAGATGCAGAGTTTGATACTTGCCTATGCACTTTAGCACAAAGTCCTCTTGGTCATGTCTATAACATGGGGCATACTTCCAAGTGTCATATTACTTAGACTATGATGAGATTTATGACATTTTTTATGGCTTGATCATCCACACTTTCATCACTCATCCACTTATCCTTATCACTAATCTAATCCTCTCCATCTATTCAACTAACATTTAATATTTTATCCTCATCTCATCATTTGATTTGTATCCTTCAATACCTAACATCATCATTTAATCAATAATAATAATCATTATCATCTTCTACTCCCTCATCATCATCATCTATCCTTTAGTCATAACTATATTGGACTGAGGTCTTTTTAGACTATGTAGGCAACACTTGGCCATGTTTCAATGCCCAAAGATAGCTCAGCCACTATCTCTCTCATCATCCCTCATCATTAACTAGTATTGCATTAGTTAAATCATTAAGCTATGATATCAATCAATCTTTTGATCAATCACCATTCTCATCATCATATACTTAATCTTTTTTCAATCTCTCACACTTGTCGATTGGGCCCAAAAAATAACCACATCCATCTTTTCTTCCATCATCATTGATTAGTCAATTTATCATATCAGTCCCTTGCATGTGTCTTTACTAAGGGCATCATCCAAATCCTTTTGGTCACTTGATCATATCATTTCTTCTATATCATCACCTACATCATATCAATCAATTTAGTTTTAAGCTACACCTATAATCAATCTTATTAAATCATCATCTTATCTTAGCCTATAACTCTCCCTTACATGCATCCTTTCTTGGGATATGTCCAAAGCTTGCAGCCTTTTATCCTATCATTATTTTATGGTTGATTCCCCCTTGAGATGTGTTGATAACCATAACACCCATCATCCTTACGCCCTGTGCATATGTATTTGATAGGGACATTATCAATTTTTAGCCCATTACTCAAGTTGAATTCATCTTATTCATCATCTACCTCACATCTTACATCTAATACCCTCATCTCTCTATCACATCCCACCCCTCATTTTTTATTTTGAGTGGCCATCCATTTCATTCTTCCTTATATTTCCCCTTGAGGGGGCATCATATCTCCTAACATCATCTACTAAAATTCATCCATGGAATGATTTTTCATTGAAAGAACATTACTCCTTCTACTTTGTCCACTCACGATGCCATTTCAAAGAGGGGAAAAATATATACACCTAAAATCACTCACCTCCATTCATATCACTAATATTTCTATTAGTTGATACTAATTCCACTAATATCATTCATCTCATTCTAATATCCTCCTTTATCCTGCTAATTTATCATAATATTATCCATTTATCTAATATCCCCTTCCTTTATTCTCCTTTAACTATTAACCTTACCATCCAATTCTTTCATTAATTTAAGTCCTATTATCCTAAATCTAATCCTATTTATCCATTATATGGGAATTTAAAATTCCCATAACCCTACCTACCCACCTACTAACCTATACCCTAGCCTTTCTACATACCTAGTCCCTATGAATCCTAATCCCTATCTAACTCCCACATAATCCTCCATTATCCTTAAGCTAGTCAAGAAGCCTCTACAATTGGATAAAATCTTCAAAGACTCTAGAATTCTCTAAAACTAAAGACTTCTAAGGAATTTAATATTCTTTGAATAATCCATATCCATTAGATCTTCTCATCCAACTTTGAATATTAACCCTTGATCTTCCCTCCATAATCTATATAATCAAGGCTCCTCCTCCATGGAAGCCATCTAAAAAACTTGTGGAGAATCCATGTCCAACCATCATTTTATATAAGCATCCAACATCCAACATCTAACATCATGCCATCATAATGCCAAAATTTGAGTCTACATGCAATCACAAATCCATTTGAACATCCTGGAAGGAGGTGAGGTGAAACAAAAAAATTGGTAAGGCTTATATCATTATGATTTATTTCATAAATCCTTCCTAATAGTTAATTTGTGTTTTTATTTTTAATTAATTTTGCTTAATTCATAGTGTGCTCCAAATCCTACTACATAATGAAGTATGTCAAATAGATAAATACAATGACATAGAGATAGAGGGGGAGAGTAGAAGAGAAGAGAATAAGTAGAGTATGAATAATTATAGACAAGACTCATAATAGAGAATATAGATCGTATTAATTTATGAATATATTTTATAAATTGGAGTTTTAACTCCATAGTTAAACTGAGCTGGTGCTCAATTAGGGATTAATGTCTCCTTAGGGTTGGTGCCCTTAAATATTGTAACTAGTGAGGTTAAGTTGAGTTGGTGCTCATTTAGGGAGTGGGTAATTTCTTATAGTGAGTGGTCTTTGTGATCAAATACTTTGACAATGAGAGAAGGTTAGATCATGTGTTAGTCCATAAAACCATGAAATCAACACACTAACATACTAACATCTCTAAGCCTAGATCTCAGGGGGAGCTTAATGAACAAACAACAATTGAAAACCCAACTAAAATGCAAAGAACAACAATCTTTACCTTCCTTGAGAGCTTCAAATAATTTATTTGTTTGGATTGCTTCGTTTATGTATAAGAAGTATTCATCAATGACATATAGCTAACATCATCTCTTCTATGCAACATTGTTGAATGCTTGGCTTGATTGATATGGCTTAGCTCAATTTCAACATTATAACATTAGGAATTTAGCTTCATGAATTTATTTCTAAATTATAACTCTATTTTGATTGAGCACTCTAAATGAAGAGCTCTAGGTTTGATTTTATAGGCTTTCAAATATCTTGAAATGGGTTAAATCTAACATGGCTGAGTTTATTAACCTTAATTAAGTTTGACATATTCCTAGGATATTCTTTTAGATATTTTCTAGAAGTGACAACTCATAAAGGTAATGAGTGTGTTCTAGGATGTTCTAAGATGCTCTTGAATTTCCTTTTTAGTAATTTATTTATTAGCTCATGGTGAACTCAATTAGGATTTGAAATTGATTTAACTTGATAATTGATTTTGATTAGGGTGTGTAAGTTAATTAATCATTTTTAGGCATTTGGTCATTTGTTTGATTTTGATTAATTCAATGTGCATATTTTCTTTGTTTAATTTATTTAATAAGACAAATTGATTTAATTAAAGGTTATAAATATAAATTCAAGACTAATAGAAATTCTTAGGTTAAATATTTTATGATTGGTAAGAATTTATCTAATTGTCTGATGCAAAGCCATTGGTGGCCAATTTTAGGTGTCTAAAGTATGCCCCTATTTGGGAAGGCATTGCAAGATGTAATCATAGTAACAACTTCTCAAATAATAAAAATATTTTTTATGCTTATAACTTCAATAACAATAGATGAGCTATAGCTACCCCCTCGAGGGAGTGGTTGGTAAGAGGGGGTCAGCAAATGGTCCCTCAAAAAGAAAGAAGTGAAATGAGGGGACCAAAGAAATGAAGATGATGGCGGTGAAAGCACAATGAGTTTGAAAAATTAGTCAAAATCATTAAAAATGTAAGTGGGATAGTGTATATTGGTTTGCCTAAAGGTGGTTATAAGCATTGTACCCTGATAATGGCAATGTGGTATGATAACACAATGATTTTCCCAAAGGTGGTTATAATCATTGAGAAGATTGATTTACCCCAGTTAAGATAGACAAATAAGAAAGAAAAATTGGTGATAACATAATGATTTTCCCCCATAAGTGATAAAATAATTGAGAATGCATGTTAAATGGTGTATAGTGCTGATGTAATATACCCTGATTATTGAAAAACTTGATTGATGGCTAATGATTGATAAATTGATACAGAAGATAAAGATGAATTAGGACAACCTATTAGTAGGGAGATGCTCATCTGAACTAACAAAGGTTGAAATTATTTCATTATTTAATTAATCTATTTGGGATATGATTGGGTATTGGATTGGGATTGTTTTTGAAGTCAGGGTCAAGGAGATGGTGATGTTGCATTAATATTGTAGACCTCTCACAATTGATTTTTACTATAGCATTTGATGGTAGGCCTCATGATAGAACATCATGGGGATTTGGCCAAAATATACATAAAGACTGACTCTTGATATCTAATATTCAATAGAAAATAATTGCACCAATGATAAAAACCATGATGACTATAGATGTTTAAATATGGATAGATTGAAGAATAATGTGAAGGAATCACGTAATAAACACACATAGATTGAATCAAGGCCATAGTGCTGAAAGCAAATAAATAGTCACACAAATAAATAAACAAAATAGATAAAAAAATAAACAAATAAGACAAATAAAGAAACAAACAAGTGTTAATCCTGATGTTAGTATAAACAACATGATGAAAATTTCCCCTAGAAACTAGGCAATAACTGAACAACAAACAAGATGAGCAAATAGAAGAAAAGGAACAAGGTGGCTGAGATGTCTCCATATGAACTAGGCAAGTGGATGCTAGCTACACAGTTCCATGGATATGATGATCCAATAAAACTTTAGGCTAAATGTAGTTCTCTTAGGAAAGGGGAAGAAAATGATGATTGATAGAAGACATGATGGATGTGATAGAAGACATGATGGATGTGAACTTAAAAAATGATGATAGCATAGGATAAAAGGCCAAAAAGGATGGGGAAACTAAAGAACAAGTGATTTTTTTGTGACTTAGTGAGGGTTCCCAGAATCCTTAAGGCAAAGAAGTGGTTAATAGTTTTTGTTTTTTATAAATGATTTTTAAATGTTTTTAGATTTTTTGAAGCATATCAACTCAATTGAGATTGATGAGACTCTAAAATGGCACAAGCTCATAAAACTATGAGAGTAGTATAACTTGAAATGATGCTCACAAAATGGTGAGAGCATGGTTAAAGGGGGACTAAGATGACCTCAACATGAATCAAAAATGACCCAAATAGTCCCAAAATGGATTTAGTTCATAGTAGTTAACCTCATAGAAAAGGAATCTAATTAGTGTAGAAGCTAATTTAAACAAAATATGCATATTTAGTATGATGGCATAATACGACACAAGAATGGCTAGGTGATATGTCAAGGCACAATAAATAAATGTTACCCCTAGTTTGCCCATAGGAAGTTATAACTAGGATACAATTGATATATCAATGATACCAAATTTCCCCAATAGGTGATATAATTAGTATCAAGACTAGTAAGCATTGATTTACCCCAGTAGGTGATAAAATCAAGTTCACATAAACAAAATTGATAAGAAGGGAATAAGAAACAAAGGGTGAAAATGCCAAACTTCTATCATACTGCTCCCAAAATACTACCTTTGTCTAAAATGCTTGAAATAATTACTAAAATTTATTTGATTCTGTATGCTAAAAATGCAAAACCAATGGATGAACCAAGATCAAATGAGCTAGGTTGATAGGATTCAAAACATGTTTGGTCGAGTATGAATAGAATGGTTGGATAGTCTAGGATTATTTTGAGGTTAATGATTGGTTGTGACAATAATTAGTTTAATAGATTGGATAAAATTATAGTAGGGTTTCCCCCCAGTGATAAGGTGAATGGTTAGGATATGTGACAATGGAAAAAGGATTGATAACTTGATATGATATGGTACATGTTTAGTTCTAGCTTGGGTATGATAAATTATTTTGTTGTTTGTGTTAAATTAGAGATACATGTTCTAATCAACAAATGATACAACCAAAATAGTCAATCATATAAATTGATAGCCCAAACCTCATCTAAATAGCTACTCTATCAAGAACTTACTATAGATTTGGATGCAAATGATGTTATTGTGATCTTCATCAGTCATTGATGTTGTTTCCTCCAAAATTTAAGACAAGGTATGTTTGTAGCCTCTAAAAATTAAAGTATGACCATGGATGGTAAATATGGTTAAATTTTGGATGGTAGGTTTAATTGTGAAATAGAATGGTGGATGATAATGGAATGTATGGTGGATGGGAAATAAATGAAGATCAAGATTTTTAGAAACACATAATGTTGCTAATTCTAGATTTGACATAACTTTGGATGTGGTGGAGCCAAAGACTTCTTCTCTCAATAGGACCACCAACTTCTTCTATTGTTTGGTCTTGAGATTAAGAGTTATTTTTATTAGGCATCACTATGATGGCATAATGGGTTCCATAGAGATTGGTTTGTCAAAGTGAGACTCTACAATAGTGGGAAAAAGGTCAAAAGATGACTCCTTAAACACTAGATTATCAGTAGGAGGCTCTTGAAAAATAGGCATATGGTCCACAGGTTGACTCATCATAAATGATTAATTCAACAAAAACATAACTTTTTGGCTGGTTATCTTGGCCTTGGTTTACAATCAATTGTAAAATACTAGTTCTTAACATAACTTGGTCTTTGAATGATTATCTTGGTAGAGGGATTGATTACAATGGTTAGGATTGTAGTTGAATGATTAAATGGGGTTATGATTGGATTAGATAAATGGATGGCTAAGGTTGTGATTGCATTGGATTAGGTTTGGATTGGATTGGTTGAGGTTTTCTAAATCTGGGAACATATGGAAATTTTTTAACATTGATTGATGGTTGGATAATGGTAGGGTGTTATGGAGCTAGATTGCTCACATGAGCTATAGGATAAAGCCCTAAAATGGTAATAATAGGGAAGTGTAGAGCTTGATTTATCACATAAGGCAAAGGAGTAGGTCCTAAGATGATGGAAGGACATTATGGAGCTTTATTGATTACACAAGCCAAAGGATGAGGTTCTAGTATATAATGGTTTGGCCTTGTAGAGTCTGGTTGCTCACACAAGATAAAGCATCTAAGTCCTTCTGATAAACCATATCATCCAAGTCAAGGTCTTGAGTTGTATTGTAAGTTTATCCTTTCCTTTTTTCTCTATATTGATTATTGTAAAGAGGATATGGATCCATCTCCCAAACAACATTATCATTGTAGAGGTTTGTATCCAATTCTACCTCACTAACCATATCATCCTGTATGAGGTCCTGAATTTGGTCATTGATTTGATTTATGAAAGGTGGATAAAATTTCATCTCACAAACCATGTTATAATCAAAGGGGTCTTGAATTAATCCATAAAATTCAAAGCCATTTTGTGTGGCCATTCTATCATAATTTGGATTGTACGTGACTCCACCATAAGTGTAGCTAGACATATCCACATCAATAAATAAAGTTCCAAAAACAAAAAGGCTTAGATTTATACAAAATCTAAAAAATTATGTCCAAAGGACAAAGGGTTCAAACATGACCTAGCTTGGTTGAAAGTGGAGCTGTATCTCCAATGTGGTCTAAAAATGGAGCTGTATTTCCAAAATGGTTTGTGTTATAAATTGTTATAAAACATTCAAATGTCTAACATCAAATGTAATACACATAAAAGGTCAAGCATTTGAATAAAACCATTATTTCAAAGTTTAGGGAAAAGTGTTCTAAACAAGGTCTAAACTAGAAAAGGGAAAATTTGAGTTACTAGGGCTTTTGTCCAAACATGGAGTCAAAATGTAGGCTCAAACAAACATGATCTACTAATTTTTTTGGCCAAATGACATCAAAATCTATACTTTGAATCCCATGTGATTTGATTTAATCTAACAAGTTTGGAACAAATTTGACATAGACCTGACACATGAAATTAAATATAAACATGATCAATTGGTATAATCCATAAGGTAAAAGACACTTTGAGAAAAGACTATGTTTTCCTAAATAAAGACACAAATAATGATGGGGATAGGTTGAATAAACAAACAAATGATAGTTTTTAAATTTGGGAAATTAATTAACCTAAGTTACGTAACATAAAAGAGAAAGATCTGTGTATTGACCCCTATGAAGCAAGGTCTAAACAAAAATTAATTAATGTTTGAATTTGAACTTGGAAAGGTTAATTGAAAACTCAATGTTTGAAAACTATGATTAGAATAAGCAAGCTAGACACGATTGAATAACATGATGTCACATGAACAAGGTCTAAATGGCTTAGGTGAAATGGTTTTTTTAGTTTGAAATAATGGTTTTTGATACAAGGTCAAACAAGTCTTAAAATAAAATGAGTAACCTAACAACATAAAGATTTTCTAATGATGTGATCAATGTTATGTTTCAAATACTCTAAATCTCAAACTTGATAATGATGTGGGCAGCATAAGGATACCCATCTCA